>CAWVQO010000092.1:0-70000 GCA_963932275.1 Andrena praecox
GTCGTCCCCACGACCCCGGGCCAAAGATGTCCAGCCGCCGTCTTGTCCGACGACTATAGGGTCGTCCCCACGACCCCTGCGCCAAAGTTGGACAGCCACCGACATTTCCGACGACTATAGGGTCGTCCCCACGACCACGGGCCAAAGTTGGCCCGCCGCCGACATGTCCGACGACTATAGGGTCGTCCCCACGACCCGGGACTAGACTGGCCCGCCACCGTCATGTCCGACGACTATAGGGTCGTCCCCACGACCCCCGGACTAGGTTGGCCGGCCGCCGACTTGTCCGACGACTATAGGGTCGTCCCCACGACCCCCCGAATAGGTGGGCTCGCCGCCGACATGTCCGACGATTGTAGGGTCGTCCCCACGACCACGGGCCAAAGTTGGCCAGCCGCCGACATATCCGACGACTATAGGGTCGTCCCCACGACCCCGGGTCCAGGTTGGCCAGCCGCCGACATTTCCGACGACTATAGGGTCGTCCCCACGACCCCGGGCCAAAGTTGGCCAGCTGCCGACATGTCCGACGACTATAGGGTCGTCCCCACGACCCCGGGACAAGGTTGGCCCGCCGCCGACTTGTCCGACGACTATAGGGTCGTACCCACCACCCCGGGACTAGGCTGACAAGCCGCCAACATGTCCGACGACTATAGGGTCGTCCCACGACCCCGGGCCAAAGTTGGCAAGCCGCCGAAATGTCCGACGACTGTAGGGTCGTCTCCACGACCCCGGGACTAGATTGGCCCGCCACCGTCAAGTCCGACGACTATAGGGTCGTCCCCACGACCTCGGGACTAGGTTGGCCAGCCGCCGACATGTCCGACCACTATTGGGTCGTCCCCACGACCACGGGCCAAAGTTGGCCAGCCGCCGACATGTCCGACGACTATAGGGTCGTCCCCACGACCCCGGGCCAAAGATGTCCAGCCGCCGTCTTGTCCGACGCCTATAGGGTCGTCCCCACGACCCCGGGACAAGATTGGCCCGCCACCGTCATGTCCAACGACTATAGGGTCGTCCCCACCACCACGGGCCAAAGTTGGCCAGCCGCCGACATGTCCGACGATTATTGGATCGTCCCCACGACCCCGGGCCAAAGTTGGCCAGCCGCCGACATGTCCGACGACTATAGGGTCGTCCCCACGACCCCGAGAATAGATTGGCCCGCCACCGTCATGTCCGACGACTATAGGGTCGTCCCCACGACCCCGGGACTAGATTGGCCCTCCACCGTCATGTCCGACGACTATCGGATCGTCCCCACGACCACGGGCCAAAGTTGGCCAATCGCCGACATGTCCGACGACTATAGGGTCGTCCCTATGACCACGGGACTAGATTGGCCCGCCACCGTCATGTCTGACGACAATAGGGTCGTCCGCACGACCCCGGGTCTAGGTTGGCCAGCCGCCGACATGTCCGACGACTAAACAGTCGTCCCCACGACCACGGGCCGAAGTTGGCCAGCCGCCGTCATGTCCGACGACTATCGGATCGACCCCACGACCACGGACCAAAGTTGGCCAATCGCCGACATGTCCGACGACTATAGGGTCGTCCCTATGACCCCGGGACTAGATTGGCCCGCCACCGTCATGTCCGACGACAATAGGGTCGTCCCCACGACCCCGGGTCCAGGTCGGCCAGCCGCCGACATGTCCGACGAATATAGAGTCGTCCCCACGACACCGGGCCAAATTTGGCCAGCCGGCGACATGTCCGACGACTATAGGGTCGTCCCCACGACCTCGGGACTAGGTTGGCCAGCCGCCGACATGTCCGACGACTATAGGGTTGTCCCTACGACCCCGGGACTAGATTGGCCCGCCACCGTCATGTCCAACGACTATAGGGTCGTCCCCACGACCCCGGGCCAAAGTTGGCATGCCGCCGAAATGTCCAACGACTATAGGGTCGTCCCCACGACCCCGGGCCAAAGTTGGCAAGCCGCCGAAATGTCCGACGACTATAGGGTCGTCCCCACGACCGCGAGCCAAGAATATCCAGCCGCCGTCTTGTCCGACGACTATAGGGTCGTCCCCACGACCCCGCGACTAGATTGGCCCGCCACCGTCATGTCCGACGATTATAGTGTCGTCCCCACGACCCCGGGACAAGGTTGGCCCGCCGCCGACTTGTCCGACGACTATAGGGTCGTACCCACGACCCCGGGACTAGGCTGACAAGCCGCCAACATGTCCGACGACTATAGGGTCGTCCCGACGACCCCGGGCCAATGTTGGCCAATCGCCAACATGTCCGACGACTATAGGGTCGGCCCTACGACCCCGGCACTAGATTGGCCGGCCACCGTCATGTCCAACGACTATAGGGTCGTCCCCACGACCCCGGGACTAGGTTGACAAGCCGCCAACATATCCGACGACTATACGGTCGTCCCCACGACCTCGGGACAAGGTCGGCCAGCCGCCGTCATGTCCGACGACTATAGGGTCGTCCCCACGACCCCGGGCCAAAGTTGGCAAGCCGCCGAAATGTCCGACGACTATAGGGTCGTCCCCACAACCCCGGGACTAGATTGGCCCGCCACCGTCAAGTCCGACGACTATAGGATCGTCTCCACGACCACGGGCCAAAGTTGGCCAGCCGCCGACATGTCCGTCGACTATAGGGTCGTCCCCACGACCCCGGGCCAATGTTGGCCAATCGCCGACATGTTCGACGACTATAGGGTCTTCCCTACGACCCCGGGACTAGATTGGCCCGCCACCGTCATGTCCAACGACTATAGGGTCGTCCCCACGACCATGGGCCAAAGTTGGCCAGCCGCCGTAATGTCCAACGACTATTGGGTCGTCCCCACGACCCCGGGACTAGATTGGCCCGCCACCGTCAAGTCCGACGACTATAGGGTCGTCCCCACGACCCCGGGCAAATTTGGCAAGCCGCCGACATATCCGACGACTATAGGGTCGTCCCCACAACCCCGGGACAAGGTTGGCCCGCCGCCGACTTGTCCGACGACTATAGGTTCGTACCCACGACCCCGGGACTAGATTGGCCCGCCACCGTCATGTCCAACGACTATAGGGTCGTCCCCACGACCCCGGGACTAGGTTGACAAGCCGCCGAGATGTCCGACGACTATAGGGTCGTCCCCACGACCGCGAGCCAAGGATGTCCAGCCGCCGTCTTATCCGACTACTATAGGGTCGTACCCACGACCCCGGGACTAGATTGGCCCGCCACCGTCATGTCCAACGACTATAGGGTCGTCCCCACGACCCCGGGACTAGGTTGACAAGCCGCCGAGATGTCCGACGACTATAGAGTCGTCCCCACGACCCCGGGCCAATGTTGGCCAATCGCCAACATGTCCGACGACTATAGGGTCGTCCCCACGACACCGGGCCAAAGTTAGCCAGCCGCCGACATGTCCGACGACTATTGGATCGTCCCCACGACCACGGGCCAATGTTGGCCAGCCGCCGACATGCCCGACGACTATAGGGTCGTCCCTACGACCCCGGGAATAGATTGGCCCGCCACCGTCATGTCCGACGACAATAGGGTCGTCCCCACGACCCCGGGTCTAGGTTGGCCAGCCGCCGACATGTCCGACGACCATAGAGTCGTCCCCACGACACCGGGCCAAAGTTGGCCAGCCGCTGACATGTCCAACGACTATAGGGTCGTCCCCACGACCACGGGCCAAAGTTGGCCAGCCGCCGACATGTCCGACGACTATTGGATCGTCCCCACGACCACGAGCCAAAGTTGGCCAGCCGCCGACTTGTCCGAAGACTATAGGCTCGTCCCCACGTCCCCGGGTCATATTTGGCCAGCCGCCGACATGTCCGACGACTATAGGGTCGTCCCCACGACCGCGAGCCAAGGATGTCCAGCCGCCGTCTTGTCCGACGACTATAGGGTCGTCCCCACGACCCCGGGACTAGACTGGCCGACCACCGTCATGTCCGACGACTATAGGGTCGTCCCCACGACCCCGGGACTAGATTGCCCCGCCGCCGACTTGTCCGACGACTATAGGGTCGTCCCCACGACCCCGGGCCAAAGTTGGCAAGGCGCCGACATGTCCGACGACTTAAGGGGCGTTCCTACGACCCCGGGACTAGATTGGCCCGCCACCGTCATGTCCAACGACTATAGGGTCGTCCCCACAACCCCGGGACTAGGTTGACAAGCCGCCGAAATGTCCGACGACTATAGGGTCGTCCCCACGACCCCGGGACTAGATTGGCCCGCCACCGTCATGTCCGACGACTATAGGGTCGTCCCCACGACCCAGGGACAAGGTTGGCCCGCCGCCGACTTGTCCGACGACTATAGGGTCGCACCCACGACCCCGGGACTAGGCTGACAAGCCGCCAACATGTCCGACGACTATAGAGTCGTCCCCACGACCCCGGGCCAATGTTGGCCAATCGCCAACATATCCGACGACTATAGGGTCGTCCGTACGACCCCGGGAATAGATTGGCCCGCCACCGTCATGTCCGACGACAATAGGGTCGTCCCGACGACCCCGGGTCTAGGTTGGCCAGCCGCGGACATGTCCGACGACTATAGGGTCGTCCCCACGACCGCGAGCCAAGAATATCCAGCCGCCGTCTTGTCCGACGACTATAGGGTCGTCCCCACGACCCCGGGACTAGATTGGCCCGCCACCGTCATGTCCAACGACTATAGGGTCGTCCCCACAACCCCGGGACTAGGTTGACAAGCCGCCGAAATGTCCGACGACTATAGGGTCGTCCCCACGACCACGGGCCAAAGTTGGCCAGCCGCTGACATGTCCAACGACTATAGGGTCGTCCCCACGACCCCGGGTCTAGGTTGACCAGCCGCCGACATGTCCGACGACAATCGGATCGTCCCCACGCCCACGCGCCAAAGTTGGCCAGCCGCCGACATGTCCGACGAATATTTATTTTTTTTATTTATTTATTTATTTATTTATTAACGGGACTAAGCCCTATATATACAGTGTGAAGAACAACACCTTAGTGTACAGATGCGAAAATACATATTAAAGTAGCGTGCGCAAAGAGGTTACAATATACTGTTTGAATGCCTCTACAGAGGTGCCAAACAAACTTATTCGATCTGCTACCTCATTCCCTCGGAGACAGATTCTGGACATAGGATCCCTCAGGTGTAGATTAGTCCTGTAAAACTTAGCCTGAAACAGCGGGCACCCACGCAACGGCCTTGGCAATATGCTAAAGGAAATTACTTCCAGTAATTGGGGACAGTTAATTTGCCCGTTGAGCAACTTGAATAAGAATACGAGGTCCGCCAACTGTAGGCGCTGCTGCATAGTCAAGAAATTAAACCTATGCAATATCGGCCCGTAATCGTGGTCCAGTCTGTGCATTGGATGCCCGAGGCGAAACGAAGCAAAACGCAGAAACCTATGTTGAACTCTCTCGAGTGCACCCAGAAGGTAAGCCTGGTGCGGAGACCAAATCACTGACGCATATTCCAGTAGGGGCCGGACCAGAGAATCATAAAGCAACTTAAAGGTACGCAGGTTATTAAACCCATTCGAATGCCTCATTATAAATCCGAGCTGTTTAGCGGCAGCATTAGTGATCTTTTTTACGTGTATTTCGAAGGAAAACGCAGAGTTGTATGACACCCCAAGGTCGCGAACATTCTCGATAACAGATAGACTTATCGTGTTTAGTGAATACGCAAAGATAATATGATTAAATGAACGGGAGATCCTCAGCACATGGCATTTCGCGAGGTTTAATGACAACTTATTGTTAGTGCACCAGATGGATAACCGGTTCAGGTCACATTGAAGCCTCATAGCGTCCTCAACAGAATTAATGCGCGCAAATAATTTAAGGTCATCAGCATAAAACAATGGGGTAGCAAATTCAAACAATTCCGCTAAGTCATTAATGAATATGCAAAACAGCAAAGGACCCAAGTGTGACCCCTGAGGAACTCCCGATGGGACATCTATAGGCAGAGATAGGCAATCACGAACCCTTATGACTTGGGACCGACCCGTAAGGTAACTGCCAACCCACTGCAACAGCAATCCATATTGGATCGTCCCCACGACCACGGGCCAAAGTTGGCCAGCCGCCGACAGGTCCGACGACAATCGGATCGTCCCCACGACCACGCGCCAAAGTTGGCCAGCCGCCGACATGTCCGACGACTATAGGGTCGTCCCCACGACCCCGGGCCAATGTTGGCCAATCGCCGACATGTCCGACGACTATACGGTCGTCCCCACGACCCCGGGACTAGATTGGCCCGCCGCCGTCATGTCCGATGACAATAGGGTCGTCCCCACGTCCCCGGGTCCAGGTTGGCCAGCCGCCGACATTTCCGACGACTATAGAGTCGTCCCCACGACACCGGGCCAAAGTTGGCCAGCCGCCGACATGTCCGACGACTATACGGTCGTCCCCACGACCCCGGGACTAGATTGGCCCGCCGCCGTCATGTCCGACGACAATAGGGTCGTCCCCACGACCCCGGGTCTAGGTTGGCCAGCCGCCGACATGTCCGACGACAATCGGATCGTCCCCACGCCCACGCGCCAAAGTTGGCCAGCCGCCGACATGTCCGACGACTATTGGATCGTCCCCACGACCACGGGCCAAAGTTGGCCAGCCGCCGAAAGGTCCGACGACAATCGGATCGTCCCCACGACCACGCGCCAAAGTTGGCCAGCCGCCGACATGTCCGACGACTATAGGGTCGTCCCCACGACCCCGGGCCAATGTTGGCCAATCGCCGACATGTCCAACGACTATAGGGTCGTCCCTACGACCCCGGGCCAAAGATGTCCAGCCGCCGTCTTGTCCGACGACTATAGGGTCGACCCCACGACCCCGAGTCCAGGTTGGCCAGCCGCCGACATTTCCGACGACTATAGAGTCGTCCCCACGACCCCGGGCCAAAGTTGGCCAGACGCCGACATGTCCGACGACTATAGGGTCGTCCCCACAACCCCGAGACTAGATTGGCCCGCCACCGTCATGTCCGATGACAATTGGGTCGTCCCCACGACCCCGGGTCCAGGTTGGCCAGCCGCCGACATGTCCGACGACTATTGGATCGTCCCCACGACCACGGGCCAAAGTTGGCCAGCCGCCGACATGTCCGACGACAATCGGATCGTCCCCACGACCACGCGCTAAAGTTGGCCAGGCCCGACATGTCCGACGACTATAGGGTTGTCCCCACGACCCCGGGCCAAAGTTGGCAAGCCGCCAACATGTCCGACGACTATAGGGTCGTCCCCACGACCCCGGGACAAGCTTGGCCAGCCGCCGACATTTCCGACGACTATAGAGTCGTCCCCACGACACCGGGCCAAAGTTGGCCAGCCGCCGTCATGTCCGACGACAATAGGGTCGTCCCCACGACCCCGGGTCCAGGTTGGCCAGCCGCCGACATTTCCGACGACTATAGAGTCGTCCCCACGACACCGGGACTAGATTGGCCCGCCACCGTCATGTCCAACGACTATAGGGTCGTCCCCACGACCCCGGGACTAGGTTGACAAGCCGCCGAGATGTCCGACGACTATAGGGTCGTCCCCACGACCGCGAGCCAAGGATGTCCAGCCGCCGTCTTATCCGACTACTATAGGGTCGTACCCACGACCCCGGGACTAGATTGGCCCGCCACCGTCATGTCCAACGACTATAGGGTCGTCCCCACGACCCCGGGACTAGGTTGACAAGCCGCCGAGATGTCCGACGACTATAGAGTCGTCCCCACGACCCCGGGCCAATGTTGGCCAATCGCCAACATGTCCGACGACTATAGGGTCGTCCCCACGACACCGGGCCAAAGTTAGCCAGCCGCCGACATGTCCGACGACTATTGGATCGTCCCCACGACCACGGGCCAATGTTGGCCAGCCGCCGACATGCCCGACGACTATAGGGTCGTCCCTACGACCCCGGGAATAGATTGGCCCGCCACCGTCATGTCCGACGACAATAGGGTCGTCCCCACGACCCCGGGTCTAGGTTGGCCAGCCGCCGACATGTCCGACGACCATAGAGTCGTCCCCACGACACCGGGCCAAAGTTGGCCAGCCGCTGACATGTCCAACGACTATAGGGTCGTCCCCACGACCACGGGCCAAAGTTGGCCAGCCGCCGACATGTCCGACGACTATTGGATCGTCCCCACGACCACGAGCCAAAGTTGGCCAGCCGCCGACTTGTCCGAAGACTATAGGCTCGTCCCCACGTCCCCGGGTCATATTTGGCCAGCCGCCGACATGTCCGACGACTATAGGGTCGTCCCCACGACCGCGAGCCAAGGATGTCCAGCCGCCGTCTTGTCCGACGACTATAGGGTCGTCCCCACGACCCCGGGACTAGACTGGCCGACCACCGTCATGTCCGACGACTATAGGGTCGTCCCCACGACCCCGGGACTAGATTGCCCCGCCGCCGACTTGTCCGACGACTATAGGGTCGTCCCCACGACCCCGGGCCAAAGTTGGCAAGGCGCCGACATGTCCGACGACTTAAGGGGCGTTCCTACGACCCCGGGACTAGATTGGCCCGCCACCGTCATGTCCAACGACTATAGGGTCGTCCCCACAACCCCGGGACTAGGTTGACAAGCCGCCGAAATGTCCGACGACTATAGGGTCGTCCCCACGACCCCGGGACTAGATTGGCCCGCCACCGTCATGTCCGACGACTATAGGGTCGTCCCCACGACCCAGGGACAAGGTTGGCCCGCCGCCGACTTGTCCGACGACTATAGGGTCGCACCCACGACCCCGGGACTAGGCTGACAAGCCGCCAACATGTCCGACGACTATAGAGTCGTCCCCACGACCCCGGGCCAATGTTGGCCAATCGCCAACATATCCGACGACTATAGGGTCGTCCGTACGACCCCGGGAATAGATTGGCCCGCCACCGTCATGTCCGACGACAATAGGGTCGTCCCGACGACCCCGGGTCTAGGTTGGCCAGCCGCGGACATGTCCGACGACTATAGGGTCGTCCCCACGACCGCGAGCCAAGAATATCCAGCCGCCGTCTTGTCCGACGACTATAGGGTCGTCCCCACGACCCCGGGACTAGATTGGCCCGCCACCGTCATGTCCAACGACTGTAGGGTCGTCCCCACAACCCCGGGACTAGGTTGACAAGCCGCCGAAATGTCCGACGACTATAGGGTCGTCCCCACGACCACGGGCCAAAGTTGGCCAGCCGCTGACATGTCCAACGACTATAGGGTCGTCCCCACGACCCCGGGTCTAGGTTGACCAGCCGCCGACATGTCCGACGCCAATCGGATCGTCCCCACGCCCACGCGCCAAAGTTGGCCAGCCGCCGACATGTCCGACGAATATTGGATCGTCCCCACGACCACGGGCCAAAGTTGGCCAGCCGCCGACAGGTCCGACGACAATCGGATCGTCCCCACGACCACGCGCCAAAGTTGGCCAGCCGCCGACATGTCCGACGACTATAGGGTCGTCCCCACGACCCCGGGCCAATGTTGGCCAATCGCCGACATGTCCGACGACTATACGGTCGTCCCCACGACCCCGGGACTAGATTGGCCCGCCGCCGTCATGTCCGATGACAATAGGGTCGTCCCCACGTCCCCGGGTCCAGGTTGGCCAGCCGCCGACATTTCCGACGACTATAGAGTCGTCCCCACGACACCGGGCCAAAGTTGGCCAGCCGCCGACATGTCCGACGACTATACGGTCGTCCCCACGACCCCGGGACTAGATTGGCCCGCCGCCGTCATGTCCGACGACAATAGGGTCGTCCCCACGACCCCGGGTCTAGGTTGGCCAGCCGCCGACATGTCCGACGACAATCGGATCGTCCCCACGCCCACGCGCCAAAGTTGGCCAGCCGCCGACATGTCCGACGACTATTGGATCGTCCCCACGACCACGGGCCAAAGTTGGCCAGCCGCCGAAAGGTCCGACGACAATCGGATCGTCCCCACGACCACGCGCCAAAGTTGGCCAGCCGCCGACATGTCCGACGACTATAGGGTCGTCCCCACGACCCCGGGCCAATGTTGGCCAATCGCCGACATGTCCAACGACTATAGGGTCGTCCCTACGACCCCGGGCCAAAGATGTCCAGCCGCCGTCTTGTCCGACGACTATAGGGTCGACCCCACGACCCCGAGTCCAGGTTGGCCAGCCGCCGACATTTCCGACGACTATAGAGTCGTCCCCACGACCCCGGGCCAAAGTTGGCCAGACGCCGACATGTCCGACGACTATAGGGTCGTCCCCACAACCCCGAGACTAGATTGGCCCGCCACCGTCATGTCCGATGACAATTGGGTCGTCCCCACGACCCCGGGTCCAGGTTGGCCAGCCGCCGACATGTCCGACGACTATTGGATCGTCCCCACGACCACGGGCCAAAGTTGGCCAGCCGCCGACATGTCCGACGACAATCGGATCGTCCCCACGACCACGCGCTAAAGTTGGCCAGGCCCGACATGTCCGACGACTATAGGGTTGTCCCCACGACCCCGGGCCAAAGTTGGCAAGCCGCCAACATGTCCGACGACTATAGGGTCGTCCCCACGACCCCGGGACAAGCTTGGCCAGCCGCCGACATTTCCGACGACTATAGAGTCGTCCCCACGACACCGGGCCAAAGTTGGCCAGCCGCCGTCATGTCCGACGACAATAGGGTCGTCCCCACGACCCCGGGTCCAGGTTGGCCAGCCGCCGACATTTCCGACGACTATAGAGTCGTCCCCACGACACCGGGCCAAAGTTGGCCAGCCGCCGACATGTCCGACCACTATTGGGTCGTCCCCACGACCACGGGCCAAAGTTGGCCAGCCGCCGACATGTCCGACGACTATAGGGTCGTCCCCACGACCCCGGGCCAAAGTTGGCCAGCCGCCGACATGTCCGACGACTATAGGGTCGTCCCCACGACCCCGAGACTAGATTGGCCCGCTACCGTCATGTCCGACGACAATAGGGTCGTCCCCACGACCCCGGGTCCAGGTTGGCCAGCCGCCGACATTTCCGACGACTATAGAGTCGTCCCCACGACACCGGGCCAAAGTTGTCCAGCCGCCGACATGTCCGACGACTATAGGGTCGTCCCCACGACCCCGGGACAAGGTTGGCCCGCCGCCGACATGTCCGACGAATATAGGGCCGTACCCACGACCCCGGGTCCAGGTTGGCCAGCCGCCGACATTTCCGACGACTATAGAGTCGTCCCCACGACACCGGGCCAAAGTTGTCCAGCCGCCGACATGTCCGACGACTATAGGGTCGTCCCCACGACCCCGGGACTACATTGGCCCGCCACCGTCAAGTCCGACGACTATAGGGTCGTCCACAGGACCTCGGGTATAGATTGGCCCGCCACCGTCAAGTCCGACGACTATAGGGTCGTCCCCACGACCCCGGGCCAAAGTTGGCAATCCGCCGAAATGTCCGACGACTGTAGGGTCGTCCCCACGACCCCGGGACTAGATTGGCCCGCTACCGTCATGTCCGACGACAATAGGGTCGTCCCCACGACCCCGGGTCCAGGTTGGCCAGCCGCCGACATTTCCGACGACTGTAGGATCGTCCCCACGACCCCGGGACTAGATTGGCCCGCCACCGTCAAGTCCGACGACTATAGGGTCGTCCCCACGACCCCGGGCCAAAGATGTCCAGCCGCCGTCTTGTCCGACGACTATAGGGTCGTTCCCACGACCCCGGGACTAGATTTGCCCGCCACCGTCATGTCCAACGACTATAGGGTCGTCCCCACAACCACGGGCCAAAGTTGGCCAGCCGCCGACATGTCCGACGACTATTGGATCGTCCCCACGACCACGGGCCAAAGTTGGCCAGCCGCCGACATGTCCGACGACTATAGGGTCGTCCCCACGACCCCGGGTCTAGATTGGTCCGCCAGCGTCTTGTCCGACGACTATAGGGTCGTCCCCACGACCCCGGGCCAAAGTTGACCAGCCGCCGACATGTCCGACGACTATAGGGTCGTCCCCACGACCCCGGGACTAGATTGGCCCGCCACCGTCATGTCCGACGATTATAGGGTCGTCCCCACGACCGCGAGACTAGATTGGCCCGCCACCGTCATGTCCGACGACAATAGGGACGTCCCCACGACCCCGGGTCCAGGTTGGCCAGCCGCCGACATTTCCGACGACTATAGAGTCATCCCCAAGACCCCGGGCCAAAGTTGGCCAGCCGCCGACATGTCCGACGACAATAGGGTCGTCCCCACGACCCCGAGACGAGATTGGCCGGCCACCGACAAGTCCGACGACCTCGGGACTAGGTTGGCCAGCCGCCGACATGTCCGACGACTATAGGGTCGTCCCCACGACCCCGGGCCAAAGATGTCCAGCCGCCGTCTTGTCCGACGACTATAGGGTCGTCCCCACGACCCCGGGACTAGATTGGCCCGCCACCGTCAAGTCCGACGACCTCGGGACTAGGTTGGCCAGCCGCCGACATGTCCGACGACTATAGGGTCGCCCCCCGACCTCGGGACAAGGTTGGCCAGCCGCCGACATGTCCGACGACTATAGGGTCGTCCCCACGACCCCGGGCCAATGTTGGCCAATCGCCGACATGTGCGACGACTATAGGGTCGTCCATACGACCCCGGGACTAAATTGGCCCGCCACCGTCATGTCCAACGACTATAGGGTCGTCCCCACGACCCCGGGACTAGGTTGACAAACCGCCAAAATGTTCGACGAATATAGAGTCGTCCCCACGACCCCGGGCTAAAGATGGCATGCGGCCGAAATGTCCGACGACTATAGGGTCGTCCCCACGACCGCGGGACTAGGCTGACAAGCCGCCAACATGTCCGACGACTATAGGGTCGTCCCCACGACCCCGGGCCAAAGTTGGCCAGCCGCCAAAATGTCCGACGACTGTAGGGTCGTCCCCACGACCCCGGGGCTAGATTGGTCCGCCACCGTCATGTCCGACGACTATAGGGTCGTCCCCACGACCCCGGGCCAAAGTTGGCAAGCCGCCGAAATGTCCGACGACTGTAGGGTCGTCCCCACGACCCCGGGATTAGATTGGCCCGCCACCGTCAAGTCCGACGACTATAGGGTCGTCCCCACGACCCCGGGACAAGGTTGGCCCGCCGCCGACTTGTCCGACGACTATAGGGTCGTACCCACGACCCCTAAACTAGGCTGACAAGCCGCCAACATATCCGACGACTATCGGGTCGTCCCCACGACCCCGGGCCAAAGTTGGCCAGCCGCCGACATGTCCGACGACTATAGGGTTGTCCCCACGACCCCGAGACGAGATTGGCCCGCCACCGTCATGTCTGACGATTATAGGGTCGTCCCCACGACCCCGGGACAAGCTTGGCCCGCCGCCGACTTGTCCGACGACTATAGGGTCGTCCCTACGACCCCGGGACTGGATTGGCCCGCCGCCGTCCTGTCCGACGACTATAGGGTCGTCCCCACGACCCCGGGACTAGATTGGCCCGCCACCGTCATGTCCGACGATTATAGGGTCGTCCCCACGACCCCGGGACAAGCTTGGCCCGCCGCCGACTTGTTCGACGACTATAGGGTCGTCCCCACGACCCCGTGACTAGATTGGCCCGCCACCGTCATGTCCAACGACTATAGGGTCGTCCCCACAACCACGGGCCAAAGTTGGCCAGCCGCCGACATGTCCGACGACTATTGGATCGTGCCCACGACCACGGGCCAAAGTTGGCCAGCCGCCGACATGTCCGACGACTATTGGATCGTGCCCACGACCACGGGCCAAAGTTGGCCAGCCGCCGACATGTCCGACGAGTATAGGGTCTTCCCCACGACCCCGGGACTAGATTGGTCCGCCACCGTCATGTCCGACGACTATAGGGTCGTCCCCACGACCCCGGGCCAAAGTTGGCAAGCCGCCGAAATGTCCGACGACTGTAGGGTCTTCCCCCCGACCCCGGGACTAGATTGGCCGCCACCGTCAAGTCCGACGACCTCGGGACTAGGTTGGCCAGTCGCCGACATGTCCGACGACTATAGGGTTGTCCCCACGACCCCGGGCCAAAGATGCCCAGCCGCCGTCTTGTCCGACGACTATAGGGTCGTCCCCACGACCACGGGCCAAAGTTGGCAAGACGCCGAAATGTCCGACGACTGTAGGGTCGTCCCCACATCCCCGGGACTAGATTGGCCCGCCACCGTCTTGTCCGACGACTATAGGGTCGTCCCCACGACCCCGGGACTAGGTTTACCCTCCGCTGACTTGTCCGACGACTAAAGGGTCGTCCCCACAACCGCGGGACTACGTTGGCTCGCCGCCGACTTGTCCGACGACTATAGGGTCGTCCCCACGACCCCGGGCCAAAGTTGGCAAGCCGCCGACATGTCCGACGACTATAGGGTCGTCCCCACGACCCCGGGACTAGATTGTCCCGCCACCGTCTTGTCCAACGACTATAGGGTCGTCCCCACGACCCCGGGCCAAAGTTGGCATGCCGCCGAAATGTCCGACGACTATAGGGTCGTCCCCACGACCCCGGGCCAAAGATGTCCAGCCGCCGTCATGTCCGACGACAATAGGGTCGTTCCCACGACGCCCGGACTAGGTTGGCTCGCCGCCGACTTGTCCGACGACTATAGGGTCGTCCCTACGATCCCGGGACTAGATTGGCCCGCCACCGTCATGTCCGACGATTATAGGGTCGTCCCCACGACCTCGGGACTAGGTTGACAAGCCGCCAACATGTCCGACGACTATAGGGTCGTCCCCACGACCCCGGGCCAAAGTCGGCATGCCGCCGCAATGTCCGACGACTATAGGGTCGTCCCCACGACCCCGGGTCTAGGTTGGCCAGCCGCCGACATGTCCGACGACTATCGGATCGTCCCCACGACCACGGGCCAAAGTTGGCCAGCCGCCGACATGTCCGACGACTATTGGATCGTCCCCACGACCACGGGCCAAAGTTGGCCAGCTGCCGACATGTCCGACGACTATAGGGTCGTCCCCACGACCCCGGGACTAGATTGTCCCGCCACCTTCTTGTCCAACGACTATAGGATCGTCTCCACGACCACGGCCCAAAGTTGGCCAGCCGCCGACATGTCCAACGACTATTGGGTCGTCCCCACGACCACGGGCCAAAGTTAGCCAGCCGCCGACATGTCCGACGACTATAGGGTCGTCCCCACGACCCCGGGCCAAAGTTGGCAAGCGGCCGAAATGTCCGACGACTATAGGGTCGTCCCCACGACCGCGGGCCAAAGATGTCCAGCCGCCGTCTTGTCCGACGACTATAGGGTCGTCCCCACGACCCCGGGACTAGATTGGCCCGCCACCGTCATGTCCGACGACTATACGGTCGTCCCCACGACCCCGGGACAAGGTTGGCCCGCCGCCGACTTGTCCGACGACTATAGGGTCGTACCCACGACCCCGGGACTAGATTGGCCCGCCACCGTCATGTCCAACGACTATAGGGTCGTCCCCACGACCCCGGGACTAGGATGACAAGCCGCCGAAATGTCCGACGACTATAGGGTCGTCCCCACGACCGCGAGCCAAGGATGTCCAGCCGCCGTCTTGTCCGACGACTGTAGGGTCGTCGCCACGACCCCGGGACTAGATTGGCCCGCCGCCGTCATGTCCGACGACTATAGGGTCGTCCCCACGACCCCGGGACAAGGTTGGCCCGCCGCCGACTTGTCCGACGACTATAGGGTCGTACCCACGACACCGGGACTAGGCTGACAAGCCGCCAACATGTCCGACGACTATAGAGTCGTCCCCACGACCCCGGGCCAATGTTGGCCAATCGCCAACATGTCCGACGACTATAGGGTCGTCCGTATGACCCCGGGAATAGATTGGCCCGCCACCGTCATGTCCGAAGACAATAGGGTCGTCCCCACGACCCCGGTTCTAGGTTGGCCAGCCGCCGACATATCCGACGACTATAGAGTCGTCCCCACGACACCGGGCCAAAGTTGGCCAGCCGCTGACATGTCCAACGACTATAGGGTCGTCCCCACGACCACGGGCCAAAGTTGGCCAGCCGTCGACATGTCCGACGACTATTGGATCGTCCCCACGACCACGGGCCAAAGTTGGCCAGCCGCCGACATGTCCGACGACTATAGGGTCGTCCCCACGACCCCGGGACTAGATTGGTCCGCCACCGTCATGTCCGACGACTATAGGGTCGTCCCCACGACCCCGGGACTAGGTTGACAAGCCGCCGAAATGTCCGACGACTATAGGGTCGTCCCCACGACCCCGGGCCAAAGTTGGCAAGCCGCCGAAATGTCCGACGACTGTAGGGTCTTCCCCCCGACCCCGGGACTAGATTGGCCGCCACCGTCAAGTCCGACGACCTCGGGACTAGGTTGGCCAGTCGCCGACATGTCCGACGACTATAGGGTTGTCCCCACGACCCCGGGCCAAAGATGTCCAGCCGCCGTCTTGTCCGACGACTATAGGGTCGTCCCCACGACGACGGGCCAAAGTTGGCAAGCCGCCGAAATGTCCGACGACTGTAGGGTCGTCCCCACGACCCCGGGACTAGATTGGCCCGCCACCGTCTTGTCCGACGACAATAGGGTCGTCCCCACGACCCCGGGACTAGGTTTACCCTCCGCTGACTTGTCCGACGACTAAAGGGTCGTCCCCACAACCGCGGGACTACGTTGGCTCGCCGCCGACTTGTCCGACGACTATAGGGTCGTCCCCACGACCCCGGGCCAAAGTTGGCAAGCCGCCGACATGTCCGACGACTATAGGGTCGTCCCCACGACCCCGGGACTAGATTGTCCCGCCACCGTCTTGTCCAACGACTATAGGGTCGTCCCCACGACCCCGGGCCAAAGTTGGCATGCCGCCGAAATGTCCGACGACTATAGGGTCGTCCCCACGACCCCGGGCCAAAGATGTCCAGCCGCCGTCATGTCCGACGACAATAGGGTCGTTCCCACGACGCCCGGACTAGGTTGGCTCGCCGCCGACTTGTCCGACGACTATAGGGTCGTCCCTACGATCCCGGGACTAGATTGGCCCGCCACCGTCATGTCCGACGATTATAGGGTCGTCCCCACGACCTCGGGACTAGGTTGACAAGCCGCCAACATGTCCGACGACTATAGGGTCGTCCCCACGACCCCGGGCCAAAGTCGGCATGCCGCCGCAATGTCCGACGACTATAGGGTCGTCCCCACGACCCCGGGCCAAAGTCGGCATGCCGCCGCAATGTCCGACGACTATAGGGTCGTCCCCACGACCCCGGGTCTAGGTTGGCCAGCCGCCGACATGTCCGACGACTATCGGATCGTCCCCACGACCACGGGCCAAAGTTGGCAAGCGGCCGAAATGTCCGACGACTATAGGGTCGTCCCCACGACCGCGGGCCAAAGATGTCCAGCCGCCGTCTTGTCCGACGACTATAGGGTCGTCCCCACGACCCCGGGACTAGATTGGCCCGCCACCGTCATGTCCGACGACTATACGGTCGTCCCCACGACCCGGGACAAGGTTGGCCCGCCGCCGACTTGTCCGACGACTATAGGGTCGTACCCACGACCCCGGGACTAGATTGGCCCGCCACCGTCATGTCCAACGACTATAGGGTCGTCCCCACGACCCCGGGACTAGGATGACAAGCCGCCGAAATGTCCGACGACTATAGGGTCGTCCCCACGACCGCGAGCCAAGGATGTCCAGCCGCCGTCTTGTCCGACGACTGTAGGGTCGTCGCCACGACCCCGGGACTAGATTGGCCCGCCGCCGTCATGTCCGACGACTATAGGGTCGTCCCCACGACCCCGGGACAAGGTTGGCCCGCCGCCGACTTGTCCGACGACTATAGGGTCGTACCCACGACCCCGGGACTAGGCTGACAAGCCGCCAACATGTCCGACGACTATAGAGTCGTCCCCACGACCCCGGGCCAATGTTGGCCAATCGCCAACATGTCCGACGACTATAGGGTCGTCCGTACGACGTCGGGAATAGATTGGCCCGCCACCGTCATGTCCGAAGACAATAGGGTCGTCCCCACGACCCCGGGTCTAGGTTGGCCAGCCGCCGACATATCCGACGACTATAGAGTCGTCCCCACGACACCGGGCCAAAGTTGGCCAGCCGCTGACATGTCCAACGACTATAGGGTCGTCCCCACGACCACGGGCCAAAGTTGGCCAGCCGTCGACATGTCCGACGACTATTGGATCGTCCCCACGACCACGGGCCAAAGTTGGCCAGCCGCCGACATGTCCGACGACTATAGGGTCGTCCCCACGACCCCGGGACTAGATTGGTCCGCCACCGTCATGTCCGACGACTATAGGGTCGTCCCCACGACCCCGGGACTAGGTTGACAAGCCGCCGAAATGTCCGACGACTATAGGGTCGTCCCCACGACCCCGGGCCAAAGTTGGCAAGCCGCCGAAATGTCCGACGACTATAGGGTCGTCCCCACGACCCCGGGACTAGATTGGCCCGCCACCATCATGTCCGACGACTATAAGGTCGTCCCCACAACCCCCGGACAAGGTTGGCCCGCCGCCGACTTGTCCGACGACTATAGGGTCGAACCCACCACCCCGGGACTAGGCTGACAAGCCGCCAACATGTCCGACGACTATAGGGTCGTCCCGACGATCCCGGGCTAATTTTGGCCAATCGCCAAGATGTCCGACGACTATAGGGTCGTCCCTACGACCCCGGGACTAGATTGGCCCGCCACCGTCATGTCCAACGACTATAGGGTCGTCCCCACGACCATGGGCCAAAGTTGGCCAGCCGCCGATATGTCCGACGACTATAGGTTCGTACCCACGACCCCGGGACTAGATTGGCCCGCCACCGTCATGTCCAACGACTATAGGGTCGTCCCCACGACCCCGGGACTAGGTTGACAAGCCGCCGAAATGTCCGACGACTATTGGATCGTCCCCACGACCACGGGCCAAAGTTGGCCAGCCGCCGACATGTCCGACGACTATAGGGTCGCCCCCACGACCCCGGGACTAGATTGGCCCGCCACCGTGAAGTCCGACGACTATAGGGTCGTCCCCACGACCCCGGGACTAGATTGGCCCGCCACCGTGAAGTCCGACGACTATAGGGTCGTCGCCACGACCTCGGGACTAGATTGGCCAGCCGCCGACATGTCCGACGACTATAGGGTTGTCCCTACGACCCCGGGACTAGATTGGCCCGCCACCGTCATGTCCAACGACTATAGGGTCGTCCCCACGACCCCGGGCCAAAGTTGGCATGCCGCCGAAATGTCCAACGACTATAGGGTCGTCCCCACGACCCCGGGCCAAAGTTGGCAAGCCGCCGAAATGTCCGACGACTATAGGGTCGTCCCCACGACCGCGAGCCAAGAATATCCAGCCGCCGTCTTGTCCGACGACTATAGGGTCGTCCACACGACCCCGCGACTAGATTGGCCCGCCACCGTCATGTCCGACGATTATAGTGTCGTCCCCACGGCCCCGGGACAAGATTGGCCCGCCGCCGACTTGTCCGACGACTATATGGTCGTACCCACGACCCCGGGACTAGGCTGACAAGCCGCCAACATGTCCGACGACTATAGGGTCGTCCCGACGACCCCGGGCCAATGTTGGCCAATCGCCAACATGTCCGACGACTATAGGGTCGGCCCTACGACCCCGGCACTAGATTGGCCGGCCACCGTCATGTCCAACGACTATAGGGTCGTCCCCACGACCCCGGGACTAGGTTGACAAGCCGCCAACATATCCGACGACTATACGGTCGTCCCCACGACCTCGGGACAAGGTCGGCCAGCCGCCGTCATGTCCGACGACTATAGGGTCGTCCCCACGACCCCGGGCCAAAGTTGGCAAGCCGCCGAAATGTCCGACGACTATAGGGTCGTCCCCACAACCCCGGGACTAGATTGGCCCGCCACCGTCAAGTCCGACGACTATAGGATCGTCTCCACGACCACGGGCCAAAGTTGGCCAGCCGCCGACATGTCCGTCGACTATAGGGTCGTCCCCACGACCCCGGGCCAATGTTGGCCAATCGCCGACATGTTCGACGACTATAGGGTTTTCCCTACGACCCCGGGACAAGGTCGGCCAGCCGCCGTCATGTCCGACGACTATAGGGTCGTCCCCACGACCCCGGGCCAAGTTGGCAAGCCGCCGAAATGTCCGACGACTATTGGGTCGTCCCCACGACACCGGGACTTGATTGGCCCGCCACCGTCATGTCCGACGACTATACGGTCGTCCCCACGACCCCGGGACAAGGTTGGCCCGCCGCCGACTTGTCCGACGACTATAGGGTCGTACCCACGACCCCGGGACTAGATTGGCCCGCCACCGTCATGTCCAACGACTATAGGGTCGTCCCCACGACCCCGGGACTAGGATGACAAGCCGCCGAAATGTCCGACGACTATAGGGTCGTCCCCACGACCACGGGCCAAAGTTGGCCAGCCGTCGACATGTCCGACGACTATTGGATCGTCCCCACGACCACGGGCCAAAGTTGGCCAGCCGCCGACATGTCCGACGGCTATAGGGTCGTCCCCACGACCCCGGGACTAGATTGGTCCGCCGCCGACATATCCGACGACTATAGAGTCGTCCCCACGACACCGGGCCAAAGTTGGCCAGCCGCTGACATGTCCAACGACTATAGGGTCGTCCCCACGACCACGGGCCAAAGTTGGCCAGCCGTCGACATGTCCGACGACTATTGGATCGTCCCCACGACCACGGGCCAAAGTTGGCCAGCCGCCGACATGTCCGACGACTATAGGGTCGTCCCCACGACCCCGGGACTAGATTGGTCCGCCACCGTCATGTCCGACGACTATAGGGTCGTCCCCACGACCCCGGGACTAGGTTGACAAGCCGCCGAAATGTCCGACGACTATAGGGTCGTCCCCACGACCCCGGGACTAGTTTGACAAGCCGCCGAAATGTCCGACGACTATTGGATCGTCCCCACGACCACGGGCCAAAGTTGGCCAGCCGCCGACATGTCCGACGACTATAGGGTCGCCCCCACGACCCCGGGACTAGATTGGCCCGCCACCGTGAAGTCCGACGACTATAGGGTCGTCCCCACGACCCCGGGACTAGATTGGCCCGCCACCGTGAAGTCCGACGACTATAGGGTCGTCCCCGCGACCTCGGGACTAGGTTGGCCAGCCGCCGACATGTCCGACGACTATAGGGTTGTCCCTACGACCCCGGGACTAGATTGGCCCGCCACCGTCATGTCCAACGACTATAGGGTCGTCCCCACGACCCCGGGCCAAAGTTGGCATGCCGCCGAAATGTCCAACGACTATAGGGTCGTCCCCACGACCCCGGGCCAAAGTTGGCAAGCCGCCGAAATGTCCGACGACTATAGGGTCGTCCCCACGACCCCGGGACTAGATTGGTCCGCCACCGTCATGTCCGACGACTATAGGGTCGTCCCCACGACCCCGGGACTAGGTTGACAAGCCGCCGAAATGTCCGACGACTATAGGGTCGTCCCCACGACCCCGGGCCAAAGTTGGCAAGCCGCCGAAATGTCCGACGACTATAGGGTCGTCCCCACGACCCCGGGACTAGATTGGTCCGCCGCCGACATATCAGACGACTATAGAGTCGTCCCCACGACACCGGGCCAAAGTTGGCCAGCCGCTGACATGTCCAACGACTATAGGGTCGTCCCCACGACCACGGGCCAAAGTTGGCCAGCCGTCGACATGTCCGACGACTATTGGATCGTCCCCACGACCACGGGCCAAAGTTGGCCAGCCGCCGACATGTCCGACGACTATAGGGTCGTCCCCACGACCCCGGGACTAGATTGGTCCGCCACCGTCATGTCCGACGACTATAGGGTCGTCCCCACGACCCCGGGACTAGGTTGACAAGCCGCCGAAATGTCCGACGACTATAGGGTCGTCCCCACGACCCCGGGACTAGTTTGACAAGCCGCCGAAATGTCCGACGACTATTGGATCGTCCCCACGACCACGGGCCAAAGTTGGCCAGCCGCCGACATGTCCGACGACTATAGGGTCGCCCCCACGACCCCGGGACTAGATTGGCCCGCCACCGTCATGTCCAACGACTATAGGGTCGTCCCCACGACCCCGGGCCAAAGTTGGCATGCCGCCGAAATGTCCAACGACTATAGGGTCGTCCCCACGACCCCGGGCCAAAGTTGGCAAGCCGCCGAAATGTCCGACGACTATAGGGTCGTCCCCACGACCGCGAGCCAAGAATATCCAGCCGCCGTCTTGTCCGACGACTATAGGGTCGTCCCCACGACCCCGGGACTAGGTTGACAAGCCGCCAACATATCCGACGACTATACGGTCGTCCCCACGACCTCGGGACAAGGTCGGCCAGCCGCCGTCATGTCCGACGACTATAGGGTCGTCCCCACGACCCCGGGCCAAAGTTGGCAAGCCGCCGAAATGTCCGACGACTATAGGGTCGTCCCCACAACCCCGGGACTAGATTGGCCCGCCACCGTCAAGTCCGACGACTATAGGATCGTCTCCACGACCACGGGCCAAAGTTGGCCAGCCGCCGACATGTCCGTCGACTATAGGGTCGTCCCCACGACCCCGGGCCAATGTTGGCCAATCGCCGACATGTTCGACGACTATAGGGTCTTCCCTACGACCCCGGGACAAGGTCGGCCAGCCGCCGTCATGTCCGACGACTATAGGGTCGTCCCCACGACTCCGGGCCAAAGTTGGCAAGCCGCCGAAATGTCCGACGACTATTGGGTCGTCCCCACGACCCCGGGACTAGATTGGCCCGCCACCGTCAAGTCCGACGACTATAGGGTCGTCCCCACGACCCCGGGCAAATTTGGCAAGCCGCCGACATATCCGACGACTATAGGGTCGTCCCCACAACCCCGGGACAAGGTTGGCCCGCCGCCGACTTGTCCGACGACTATAGGTTCGTACCCACGACCCCGGGACTAGATTGGCCCGCCACCATCATGTCCAACGACTATAGGGTCGTCCCCACGACCCCGGGACTAGGTTGACAAGCCGCCGAGATGTCCGACGACTATAGGGTCGTCCCCACGACCGCGAGCCAAGGATGTCCAGCCGCCGTCTTATCCGACTACTATAGGGTCGTACCCACGACCCCGGGACTAGATTGGCCCGCCACGGTCATGTCCAACGACTATAGGGTCGTCCCCACGACCCCGGGACTAGGTTGACAAGCCGCCGAAATGTCCGACGACTATAGGGTCGTCCCCACGACCGCGAGCCAAGGATGTCCAGCCGCCGTCTTGTCCGACGACTATAGGGTCGTCCCCACGACCCCGGGACTAGATTGGCCCGCCGCCGTCATGTCCGACGACTATAGGGTCGTCCCCACGACCCCGGGACAAGGTTGGCCCGCCGCCGAATTGTCCGACGACTATAGGGTCGTACCCACGACCCCGGGACTAGGCTGACAAGCCGCCAACATGTCCGACGACTATAGAGTCGTCCCCACGACCCCGGGCCAATGTTGGCCAATCGCCAACATGTCCGACGACTATAGGGTCGTCCCCACGACACCGGGCCAAAGTTAGCCAGCCGCCGACATGTCCGACGACTATTGGATCGTCCCCACGACCACGGGCCAATGTTGGCCAGCCGCCGACATGCCCGACGACTATAGGGTCGTCCCTACGACCCCGGGAATAGATTGGCCCGCCACCGTCATGTCCGACGACAATAGGGTCGTCCCCACGACCCCGGGTCTAGGTTGGCCAGCCGCCGACATGTCCGACGACTATAGAGTCGTCCCCACGACACCGGGCCAAAGTTGGCCAGCCGCTGACATGTCCAACGACTATAGGGTTGTCCCCACGACCACGGGCCAAAGTTGGCCAGCCGCCGACATGTCCGACGACTATTGGATCGTCCCCACGACCACGGGCCAAAGTTGGCCAGCCGCCGACTTGTCCGAAGACTATAGGCTCGTCCCCACGTCCCCGGGTCATATTTGGCCAGCCGCCGACATGTCCGACGACTATAGGGTCGTCCCCACGACCGCGAGCCAAGGATGTCCAGCCGCCGTCTTGTCCGACGACTATAGGGTCGTCCCCACGACCCCGGGACTAGACTGGCCCACCACCGTCATGTCCGACGACTATAGGGTCGTCCCCACGACCCCGGGACTAGATTGCCCCGCCGCCGACTTGTCCGACGACTATAGGGTCGTCCCCACGACCCCGGGCCAAAGTTGGCAAGCCGCCGACATGTCCGACGACTTAAGGGGCGTTCCTACGACCCCGGGACTAGATTGGCCCGCCACCGTCATGTCCAACGACTATAGGGTCGTCCCCACAACCCCGGGACTAGGTTGACAAGCCGCCGAAATGTCCGACGACTATAGGGTCGTCCCCACGACCCCGGGACTAGATTGGCCCGCCACCGTCATGTCCGACGACTATAGGGTCGTCCCCACGACCCAGGGACAAGGTTGGCCCGCCGCCGACTTGTCCGACGACTATAGGGTCGCACCCACGACCCCGGGACTAGGCTGACAAGCCGCCAACATGTCCGACGACTATAGAGTCGTCCCCACGACCCCGGGCCAATGTTGGCCAATCGCCAACATGTCCGACGACTATAGGGTCGTCCGTATGACCCCGGGAATAGATTGGCCCGCCACCGTCATGTCCGAAGACAATAGGGTCGTCCCCACGACCCCGGTTCTAGGTTGGCCAGCCGCCGACATATCCGACGACTATAGAGTCGTCCCCACGACACCGGGCCAAAGTTGGCCAGCCGCTGACATGTCCAACGACTATAGGGTCGTCCCCACGACCACGGGCCAAAGATGGCCAGCCGTCGACATGTCCGACGACTATTGGATCGTCCCCACGACCACGGGCCAAAGTTGGCCAGCCGCCGACATGTCCGACGACTATAGGGTCGTCCCCACGACCCCGGGACTAGATTGGTCCGCCACCGTCATGTCCGACGACTATAGGGTCGTCCCCACGACCCCGGGACTAGGTTGACAAGCCGCCGAAATGTCCGACGACTATAGGGTCGTCCCCACGACCCCGGGCCAAAGTTGGCAAGCCGCCGACATGTCCGACGAGTATAGGGTCTTCCCCACGACCCCGGGACTAGATTGGTCCGCCACCGTCATGTCCGACGACTATAGGGTCGTCCCCACGACCCCGGGCCAAAGTTGGCAAGCCGCCGAAATGTCCGACGACTGTAGGGTCTTCCCCCCGACCCCGGGACTAGATTGGCCGCGACCGTCAAGTCCGACGACCTCGGGACTAGGTTGGCCAGCCGCCGACATGTCCGACGACTATAGGGTTGTCCCCACGACCCCGGGCCAAAGATGTCCAGCCGCCGTCTTGTCCGACGACTATAGGGTCGTCCCCACGACCACGGGCCAAAGTTGGCAAGCCGCCGAAATGTCCGACGACTGTAGGGTCGTCCCCACGACCCCGGGACTAGATTGGCCCGCCACCGTCTTGTCCGACGACTATAGGGTCGTCCCCACGACCCCGGGACTAGGTTTACCCGCCGCTGACTTGTCCGACGACTAAAGGGTCGTCCCCACAACCGCGGGACTACGTTGGCTCGCCGCCGACTTGTCCGACGACTATAGGGTCGTCCCCACGACCCCGGGCCAAAGTTGGCAAGCCGCCGACATGTCCGACGACTATAGGGTCGTCCCCACGACCCCGGGACTAGATTGTCCCGCCACCGTCTTGTCCAACGACTATAGGGTCGTCCCCACGACCCCGGGCCAAAGTTGGCATGCCGCCGAAATGTCCGACGACTATAGGGTCGTCCCCACGACCCCGGGCCAAAGATGTCCAGCCGGCGTCATGTCCGACGACAATAGGGTCGTTCCCACGACGCCCGGACTAGGTTGGCTCGCCGCCGACTTGTCCGACGACTATAGGGTCGTCCCTACGATCCCGGGACTAGATTGGCCCGCCACCGTCATGTCCGACGATTATAGGGTCGTCCCAACGACCTCGGGACTAGGTTGACAAGCCGCCAACATGTCCGACGACTATAGGGTCGTCCCCACGACCCCGGGCCAAAGTCGGCATGCCGCCGCAATGTCCGACGACTATAGGGTCGTCCCCACGACCCCGGGTCTAGGTTGGCCAGCCGCCGACATGTCCGACGACTATCGGATCGTCCCCACGACCACGGGCCAAAGTTGGCCAGCCGCCGACATGTCCGACGACTATTGGATCGTCCCCACGACCACGGGCCAAAGTTGGCCAGCTGCCGACATGTCCGACGACTATAGGGTCGTCCCCACGACCCCGGGACTAGATTGTCCCACCACCTTCTTGTCCAACGACTATAGGATCGTCTCCACGACCACGGCCAAAAGTTGGCCAGCCGCCGACATGTCCAACGACTATTGGGTCGTCCCCACGACCACGGGCCAAAGTTAGCCAGCCGCCGACATGTCCGACGACTATAGGGTCGTCCCCACGACCCCGGGCCAAAGTTGGCAAGCGGCCGAAATGTCCGACGACTATAGGGTCGTCCCCACGACCGCGGGCCAAAGATGTCCAGCCGCCGTCTTGTCCGACGACTATAGGGTCGTCCCCACGACCCCGGGACTAGATTGGCCCGCCACCGTCATGTCCGACGACTATACGGTCGTCCCCACGACCCCGGGACAAGGTTGGCCCGCCGCCGACTTGTCCGACGACTATAGGGTCGTACCCACGACCCCGGGACTAGATTGGCCCGCCACCGTCATGTCCAACGACTATAGGGTCGTCCCCACGACCCCGGGACTAGGATGACAAGCCGCCGAAATGTCCGACGACTATAGGGTCGTCCCCACGACCGCGAGCCAAGGATGTCCAGCCGCCGTCTTGTCCGACGACTGTAGGGTCGTCGCCACGACCCCGGGACTAGATTGGCCCGCCGCCGTCATGTCCGACGACTATAGGGTCGTCCCCACGACCCCGGGACAAGGTTGGCCCGCCGCCGACTTGTCCGACGACTATAGGGTCGTACCCACGACCCCGGGACTAGGCTGACAAGCCGCCAACATGTCCGACGACTATAGAGTCGTCCCCACGACCCCGGGCCAATGTTGGCCAATCGCCAACATGTCCGACGACTATAGGGTCGTCCGTACGACGTCGGGAATAGATTGGCCCGCCACCGTCATGTCCGAAGACAATAGGGTCGTCCCCACGACCCCGGGTCTAGGTTGGCCAGCCGCCGACATATCCGACGACTATAGAGTCGTCCCCACGACACCGGGCCAAAGTTGGCCAGCCGCTGACATGTCCAACGACTATAGGGTCGTCCCCACGACCACGGGCCAAAGTTGGCCAGCCGTCGACATGTCCGACGACTATTGGATCGTCCCCACGACCACGGGCCAAAGTTGGCCAGCCGCCGACATGTCCGACGACTATAGGGTCGTCCCCACGACCCCGGGACTAGATTGGTCCGCCACCGTCATGTCCGACGACTATAGGGTCGTCCCCACGACCCCGGGACTAGGTTGACAAGCCGCCGAAATGTCCGACGACTATAGGGTCGTCCCCACGACCCCGGGCCAAAGTTGGCAAGCCGCCGAAATGTCCGACGACTATAGGGTCGTCCCCACGACCCCGGGACTAGATTGGCCCGCCACCATCATGTCCGACGACTATAAGGTCGTCCCCACAACCCCCGGACAAGGTTGGCCCGCCGCCGACTTGTCCGACGACTATAGGGTCGAACCCACCACCCCGGGACTAGGCTGACAAGCCGCCAACATGTCCGACGACTATAGGGTCGTCCCGACGATCCCGGGCTAATTTTGGCCAATCGCCAAGATGTCCGACGACTATAGGGTCGTCCCTACGACCCCGGGACTAGATTGGCCCGCCACCGTCATGTCCAACGACTATAGGGTCGTCCCCACGACCATGGGCCAAAGTTGGCCAGCCGCCGATATGTCCGACGACTATAGGTTCGTACCCACGACCCCGGGACTAGATTGGCCCGCCACCGTCATGTCCAACGACTATAGGGTCGTCCCCACGACCCCGGGACTAGGTTGACAAGCCGCCGAAATGTCCGACGACTATTGGATCGTCCCCACGACCACGGGCCAAAGTTGGCCAGCCGCCGACATGTCCGACGACTATAGGGTCGCCCCCACGACCCCGGGACTAGATTGGCCCGCCACCGTGAAGTCCGACGACTATAGGGTCGTCCCCACGACCCCGGGACTAGATTGGCCCGCCACCGTGAAGTCCGACGACTATAGGGTCGTCCCCACGACCTCGGGACTAGATTGGCCAGCCGCCGACATGTCCGACGACTATAGGGTTGTCCCTACGACCCCGGGACTAGATTGGCCCGCCACCGTCATGTCCAACGACTATAGGGTCGTCCCCACGACCCCGGGCCAAAGTTGGCATGCCGCCGAAATGTCCAACGACTATAGGGTCGTCCCCACGACCCCGGGCCAAAGTTGGCAAGCCGCCGAAATGTCCGACGACTATAGGGTCGTCCCCACGACCGCGAGCCAAGAATATCCAGCCGCCGTCTTGTCCGACGACTATAGGGTCGTCCCCACGACCCCGCGACTAGATTGGCCCGCCACCGTCATGTCCGACGATTATAGTGTCGTCCCCACGGCCCCGGGACAAGATTGGCCCGCCGCCGACTTGTCCGACGACTATATGGTCGTACCCACGACCCCGGGACTAGGCTGACAAGCCGCCAACATGTCCGACGACTATAGGGTCGTCCCGACGACCCCGGGCCAATGTTGGCCAATCGCCAACATGTCCGACGACTATAGGGTCGGCCCTACGACCCCGGCACTAGATTGGCCGGCCACCGTCATGTCCAACGACTATAGGGTCGTCCCCACGACCCCGGGACTAGGTTGACAAGCCGCCAACATATCCGACGACTATACGGTCGTCCCCACGACCTCGGGACAAGGTCGGCCAGCCGCCGTCATGTCCGACGACTATAGGGTCGTCCCCACGACCCCGGGCCAAAGTTGGCAAGCCGCCGAAATGTCCGACGACTATAGGGTCGTCCCCACAACCCCGGGACTAGATTGGCCCGCCACCGTCAAGTCCGACGACTATAGGATCGTCTCCACGACCACGGGCCAAAGTTGGCCAGCCGCCGACATGTCCGTCGACTATAGGGTCGTCCCCACGACCCCGGGCCAATGTTGGCCAATCGCCGACATGTTCGACGACTATAGGGTTTTCCCTACGACCCCGGGACAAGGTCGGCCAGCCGCCGTCATGTCCGACGACTATAGGGTCGTCCCCACGACCCCGGGCCAAGTTGGCAAGCCGCCGAAATGTCCGACGACTATTGGGTCGTCCCCACGACACCGGGACTTGATTGGCCCGCCACCGTCATGTCCGACGACTATACGGTCGTCCCCACGACCCCGGGACAAGGTTGGCCCGCCGCCGACTTGTCCGACGACTATAGGGTCGTACCCACGACCCCGGGACTAGATTGGCCCGCCACCGTCATGTCCAACGACTATAGGGTCGTCCCCACGACCCCGGGACTAGGATGACAAGCCGCCGAAATGTCCGACGACTATAGGGTCGTCCCCACGACCACGGGCCAAAGTTGGCCAGCCGTCGACATGTCCGACGACTATTGGATCGTCCCCACGACCACGGGCCAAAGTTGGCCAGCCGCCGACATGTCCGACGGCTATAGGGTCGTCCCCACGACCCCGGGACTAGATTGGTCCGCCGCCGACATATCCGACGACTATAGAGTCGTCCCCACGACACCGGGCCAAAGTTGGCCAGCCGCTGACATGTCCAACGACTATAGGGTCGTCCCCACGACCACGGGCCAAAGTTGGCCAGCCGTCGACATGTCCGACGACTATTGGATCGTCCCCACGACCACGGGCCAAAGTTGGCCAGCCGCCGACATGTCCGACGACTATAGGGTCGTCCCCACGACCCCGGGACTAGATTGGTCCGCCACCGTCATGTCCGACGACTATAGGGTCGTCCCCACGACCCCGGGACTAGGTTGACAAGCCGCCGAAATGTCCGACGACTATAGGGTCGTCCCCACGACCCCGGGACTAGTTTGACAAGCCGCCGAAATGTCCGACGACTATTGGATCGTCCCCACGACCACGGGCCAAAGTTGGCCAGCCGCCGACATGTCCGACGACTATAGGGTCGCCCCCACGACCCCGGGACTAGATTGGCCCGCCACCGTGAAGTCCGACGACTATAGGGTCGTCCCCACGACCCCGGGACTAGATTGGCCCGCCACCGTGAAGTCCGACGACTATAGGGTCGTCCCCGCGACCTCGGGACTAGGTTGGCCAGCCGCCGACATGTCCGACGACTATAGGGTTGTCCCTACGACCCCGGGACTAGATTGGCCCGCCACCGTCATGTCCAACGACTATAGGGTCGTCCCCACGACCCCGGGCCAAAGTTGGCATGCCGCCGAAATGTCCAACGACTATAGGGTCGTCCCCACGACCCCGGGCCAAAGTTGGCAAGCCGCCGAAATGTCCGACGACTATAGGGTCGTCCCCACGACCCCGGGACTAGATTGGTCCGCCACCGTCATGTCCGACGACTATAGGGTCGTCCCCACGACCCCGGGACTAGGTTGACAAGCCGCCGAAATGTCCGACGACTATAGGGTCGTCCCCACGACCCCGGGCCAAAGTTGGCAAGCCGCCGAAATGTCCGACGACTATAGGGTCGTCCCCACGACCCCGGGACTAGATTGGTCCGCCGCCGACATATCCGACGACTATAGAGTCGTCCCCACGACACCGGGCCAAAGTTGGCCAGCCGCTGACATGTCCAACGACTATAGGGTCGTCCCCACGACCACGGGCCAAAGTTGGCCAGCCGTCGACATGTCCGACGACTATTGGATCGTCCCCACGACCACGGGCCAAAGTTGGCCAGCCGCCGACATGTCCGACGACTATAGGGTCGTCCCCACGACCCCGGGACTAGATTGGTCCGCCACCGTCATGTCCGACGACTATAGGGTCGTCCCCACGACCCCGGGACTAGGTTGACAAGCCGCCGAAATGTCCGACGACTATAGGGTCGTCCCCACGACCCCGGGACTAGTTTGACAAGCCGCCGAAATGTCCGACGACTATTGGATCGTCCCCACGACCACGGGCCAAAGTTGGCCAGCCGCCGACATGTCCGACGACTATAGGGTCGCCCCCACGACCCCGGGACTAGATTGGCCCGCCACCGTCATGTCCAACGACTATAGGGTCGTCCCCACGACCCCGGGCCAAAGTTGGCATGCCGCCGAAATGTCCAACGACTATAGGGTCGTCCCCACGACCCCGGGCCAAAGTTGGCAAGCCGCCGAAATGTCCGACGACTATAGGGTCGTCCCCACGACCGCGAGCCAAGAATATCCAGCCGCCGTCTTGTCCGACGACTATAGGGTCGTCCCCACGACCTCGGGACTAGGTTGGCCAGCCGGCGACATGTCCGACGACTATAGGGTTGTCCCTACGACCCCGGGACTAGATTGGCCCGCCACCGTCATGTCCAACGACTATAGGGTCGTCCCCACGACCCCGGGCCAAAGTTGGCATGCCGCCGAAATGTCCAACGACTATAGGGTCGTCCCCACGACCCCGGGCCAAAGTTGGCAAGCCGCCGAAATGTCCGACGACTATAGGGTCGTCCCCACGACCGCGAGCCAAGAATATCCAGCCGCCGTCTTGTCCGACGACTATAGGGTCGTCCCCACGACCCCGCGACTAGATTGGCCCGCCACCGTCATGTCCGACGATTATAGTGTCGTCCCCACGGCCCCGGGACAAGGTTGGCCCGCCGCCGACTTGTCCGACGACTATAGGGTCGTACCCACGACCCCGGGACTAGGCTGACAAGCCGCCAACATGTCCGACGACTATAGGGTCGTCCCGACGACCCCGGGCCAATGTTGGCCAATCGCCAACATGTCCGACGACTATAGGGTCGGCCCTACGACCCCGGCACTAGATTGGCCGGCCACCGTCATGTCCAACGACTATAGGGTCGTCCCCACGACCCCGGGACTAGGTTGACAAGCCGCCAACATATCCGACGACTATACGGTCGTCCCCACGACCTCGGGACAAGGTCGGCCAGCCGCCGTCATGTCCGACGACTATAGGGTCGTCCCCACGACCCCGGGCCAAAGTTGGCAAGCCGCCGAAATGTCCGACGACTATAGGGTCGTCCCCACAACCCCGGGACTAGATTGGCCCGCCACCGTCAAGTCCGACGACTATAGGATCGTCTCCACGACCACGGGCCAAAGTTGGCCAGCCGCCGACATGTCCGTCGACTATAGGGTCGTCCCCACGACCCCGGGCCAATGTTGGCCAATCGCCGACATGTTCGACGACTATAGGGTCTTCCCTACGACCCCGGGACAAGGTCGGCCAGCCGCCGTCATGTCCGACGACTATAGGGTCGTCCCCACGACTCCGGGCCAAAGTTGGCAAGCCGCCGAAATGTCCGACGACTATTGGGTCGTCCCCACGACCCCGGGACTAGATTGGCCCGCCACCGTCAAGTCCGACGACTATAGGGTCGTCCCCACGACCCCGGGCAAATTTGGCAAGCCGCCGACATATCCGACGACTATAGGGTCGTCCCCACAACCCCGGGACAAGGTTGGCCCGCCGCCGACTTGTCCGACGACTATAGGTTCGTACCCACGACCCCGGGACTAGATTGGCCCGCCACCATCATGTCCAACGACTATAGGGTCGTCCCCACGACCCCGGGACTAGGTTGACAAGCCGCCGAGATGTCCGACGACTATAGGGTCGTCCCCACGACCGCGAGCCAAGGATGTCCAGCCGCCGTCTTATCCGACTACTATAGGGTCGTACCCACGACCCCGGGACTAGATTGGCCCGCCACGGTCATGTCCAACGACTATAGGGTCGTCCCCACGACCCCGGGACTAGGTTGACAAGCCGCCGAAATGTCCGACGACTATAGGGTCGTCCCCACGACCGCGAGCCAAGGATGTCCAGCCGCCGTCTTGTCCGACGACTATAGGGTCGTCCCCACGACCCCGGGACTAGATTGGCCCGCCGCCGTCATGTCCGACGACTATAGGGTCGTCCCCACGACCCCGGGACAAGGTTGGCCCGCCGCCGAATTGTCCGACGACTATAGGGTCGTACCCACGACCCCGGGACTAGGCTGACAAGCCGCCAACATGTCCGACGACTATAGAGTCGTCCCCACGACCCCGGGCCAATGTTGGCCAATCGCCAACATGTCCGACGACTATAGGGTCGTCCCCACGACACCGGGCCAAAGTTAGCCAGCCGCCGACATGTCCGACGACTATTGGATCGTCCCCACGACCACGGGCCAATGTTGGCCAGCCGCCGACATGCCCGACGACTATAGGGTCGTCCCTACGACCCCGGGAATAGATTGGCCCGCCACCGTCATGTCCGACGACAATAGGGTCGTCCCCACGACCCCGGGTCTAGGTTGGCCAGCCGCCGACATGTCCGACGACTATAGAGTCGTCCCCACGACACCGGGCCAAAGTTGGCCAGCCGCTGACATGTCCAACGACTATAGGGTTGTCCCCACGACCACGGGCCAAAGTTGGCCAGCCGCCGACATGTCCGACGACTATTGGATCGTCCCCACGACCACGGGCCAAAGTTGGCCAGCCGCCGACTTGTCCGAAGACTATAGGCTCGTCCCCACGTCCCCGGGTCATATTTGGCCAGCCGCCGACATGTCCGACGACTATAGGGTCGTCCCCACGACCGCGAGCCAAGGATGTCCAGCCGCCGTCTTGTCCGACGACTATAGGGTCGTCCCCACGACCCCGGGACTAGACTGGCCCACCACCGTCATGTCCGACGACTATAGGGTCGTCCCCACGACCCCGGGACTAGATTGCCCCGCCGCCGACTTGTCCGACGACTATAGGGTCGTCCCCACGACCCCGGGCCAAAGTTGGCAAGCCGCCGACATGTCCGACGACTTAAGGGGCGTTCCTACGACCCCGGGACTAGATTGGCCCGCCACCGTCATGTCCAACGACTATAGGGTCGTCCCCACAACCCCGGGACTAGGTTGACAAGCCGCCGAAATGTCCGACGACTATAGGGTCGTCCCCACGACCCCGGGACTAGATTGGCCCGCCACCGTCATGTCCGACGACTATAGGGTCGTCCCCACGACCCAGGGACAAGGTTGGCCCGCCGCCGACTTGTCCGACGACTATAGGGTCGCACCCACGACCCCGGGACTAGGCTGACAAGCCGCCAACATGTCCGACGACTATAGAGTCGTCCCCACGATACCCGGGCCAATGTTGGCCAATCGCCAACATATCCGACGACTATAGGGTCGTCCGTACGACCCCGGGAATAGATTGGCCCGCCACCGTCATGTCCGACGACAATAGGGTCGTCCCGACGACCCCGGGTCTAGGTTGGCCAGCCGCGGACATGTCCGACGACTATAGGGTCGTCCCCACGACCGCGAGCCAAGAATATCCAGCCGCCGTCTTGTCCGACGACTATAGGGTCGTCCCCACGACCCCGGGACTAGATTGGCCCGCCACCGTCATGTCCAACGACTATAGGGTCGTCCCCACAACCCCGGGACTAGGTTGACAAGCCGCCGAAATGTCCGACGACTATAGGGTCGTCCCCACGACCACGGGCCAAAGTTGGCCAGCCGCTGACATGTCCAACGACTATAGGGTCGTCCCCACGACCCCGGGCCAAAGTTGGCAAGCCGCCGACATGTCCGACGACTATAGGGTCGTTCCTACGACCCCGGGACTAGATTGGCCCGCCACCGTCATGTCCAACGACTATAGGGTCGTCCCCACAACCCCGGGACTAGGTTGACAAGCCGCCGAAATGTCCGACGACTATAGGGTCGTCCCCACGACCACGGGCCAAAGTTGGCCTGCCGCCGTCATGTCCGACGACTATTGGATCGTCCCGACGACCACGGGCCAAAGTTGGCCAGCCGCCGACATGTCCGACGACTATAGGGTCGTCCCCACGACCCCGGGACTAGATTGGTCCGCCACCGTCATGTCCGACGACTATAGGGTCGTCCCCACGACACCGGGCCAAAGTTGGCACGCCGCCGAAATGTCCGACGACTGTAGGGTCGTCCCCACGACCCCGGGACTAGATTGGCCCGCCACCGTGAAGTCCGACGACTATAGGGTCGTCCCCACGACCCAGGGACAAGGTTGGCCCGCCGCCGACTTGTCCGACGACTATAGGGTCGCACCCACGACCCCGGGACTAGGCTGACAAGCCGCCAACATGTCCGACGACTATAGAGTCGTCCCCACGACCCCGGGCCAATGTTGGCCAATCGCCAACATATCCGACGACTATAGGGTCGTCCGTACGACCCCGGGAATAGATTGGCCCGCCACCGTCATGTCCGACGACAATAGGGTCGTCCCGACGACCCCGGGTCTAGGTTGGCCAGCCGCGGACATGTCCGACGACTATAGGGTCGTCCCCACGACCGCGAGCCAAGAATATCCAGCCGCCGTCTTGTCCGACGACTATAGGGTCGTCCCCACGACCCCGGGACTAGATTGGCCCGCCACCGTCATGTCCAACGACTATAGGGTCGTCCCCACAACCCCGGGACTAGGTTGACAAGCCGCCGAAATGTCCGACGACTATAGGGTCGTCCCCACGACCACGGGCCAAAGTTGGCCAGCCGCTGACATGTCCAACGACTATAGGGTCGTCCCCACGACCCCGGGCCAAAGTTGGCAAGCCGCCGACATGTCCGACGACTATAGGGTCGTTCCTACGACCCCGGGACTAGATTGGCCCGCCACCGTCATGTCCAACGACTATAGGGTCGTCCCCACAACCCCGGGACTAGGTTGACAAGCCGCCGAAATGTCCGACGACTATAGGGTCGTCCCCACGACCACGGGCCAAAGTTGGCCAGCCGCTGACATGTCCAACGACTATAGAGTCGTCCCCACGACCACGGGCCAAAGTTGGCCAGCCGCCGACATGTCCGACGACTATTGGATCATCCCGACGACCCCGGGCCAAAGTTGGCAAGCCGCCGAAATGTCCGACGACTATAGGGTCGTCCCCACAACCCCGGGACTAGATTGGCCAGCCAACATATCCGACGACTATACGGTCGTCCCCACGACCTCGGGACAAGGTCGGCCAGCCGCCGTCATGTCCGACGACTATAGGGTCGTCCCCACGACCCCGGGACTAGATTGGCCCGCCACCGTCAAGTCCGACGACTATAGGATCGTCTCCACGACCACGGGCCAAAGTTGGCCAGCCGCCGACATGTCCGTCGACTATAGGGTCGTCCCCACGACCCCGGGCCAATGTTGGCCAATCGCCGACATGTTCGACGACTATAGGGTCTTCCCTACGACCCCGGGACTAGATTGGCCCGCCACCGTCATGTCCAACGACTATAGGGTCGTCCCCACGACCATGGGCCAAAGTTGGCCAGCCGCCGTAATGTCCAACGACTATTGGGTCGTCCCCACGACCCCGGGACTAGATTGGCCCGCCACCGTCAAGTCCGACGACTATAGGGTCGTCCCCACGACCCCGGGCAAATTTGGCAAGCCGCCGACATATCCGACGACTATAGGGTCGTCCCCACAACCCCGGGACAAGGTTGGCCCGCCGCCGACTTGTCCGACGACTATAGGTTCGTACCCACGACCCCGGGACTAGATTGGCCCGCCACCGTCATGTCCAACGACTATAGGGTCGTCCCCACGACCCCGGGACTAGGTTGACAAGCCGCCGAGATGTCCGACGACTATAGGGTCGTCCCCACGACCGCGAGCCAAGGATGTCCAGCCGCCGTCTTGTCCGACTACTATAGGGTCGTACCCACGACCCCGGGACTAGATTGGACCGCCACCGTCATGTCCAACGACTATAGGGTCGTCCCCACGACCCCGGGACTAGGTTGACAAGCCGCCGAAATGTCCGACGACTATACGGTCGTCCCCACGACCGCGAGCCAAGGATGTCCAGCCGCCGTCTTGTCCGACGACTATAGGGTCGTCCCCACGACACCGGGCCAAAGTTAGCCAGCCGCCGACATGTCCGACGACTATTGGATCGTCCCCACGACCACGGGCCAATGTTGGCCAGCCGCCGACATGCCCGACGACTATAGGGTCGTCCCTACGACCCCGGGAATAGATTGGCCCGCCACCGTCATGTCCGACGACAATAGGGTCGTCCCCACGACCCCGGGTCTAGGTTGGCCAGCCGCCGACATGTCCGACGACTATAGAGTCGTCCCCACGACACCGGGCCAAAGTTGGCCAGCCGCTGACATGTCCAACGACTATAGGGTCGTCCCCACGACCACGGGCCAAAGTTGGCCAGCCGCCGACATGTCCGACGACTATTGGATCGTCCCCACGACCACGGGCCAAAGTTGGCCAGCCGCCGACTTGTCCGAAGACTATAGGCTCGTCCCTACGTCCCCGGGTCATATTTGGCCAGCCGCCGACATGTCCGACGACTATAGGGTCGTCCCCACGACCGCGAGCCAAGGATGTCCAGCCGCCGTCTTGTCCGACGACTATAGGGTCGTCCCCACGACCCCGGGACTAGACTGGCCCACCACCGTCATGTCCGACGACTATATGGTCGTCCCCACGACCCCGGGACTAGATTGCCCCGCCGCCGACTTGTCCGACGACTATAGGGTCGTCCCCACGACCCCGGGCCAAAGTTGGCAAGCCGCCGACATGTCCGACGACTTAAGGGGCGTTCCTACGACCCCGGGACTAGATTGGCCCGCCACCGTCATGTCCAACGACTATAGGGTCGTCCCCACAACCCCGGGACTAGGTTGACAAGCCGCCGAAATGTCCGACGACTATAGGGTCGTCCCCACGACCCCGGGACTAGATTGGCCCGCCACCGTCATGTCCGACGACTATAGGGTCGTCCCCACGACCCAGGGACAAGGTTGGCCCGCCGCCGACTTGTCCGACGACTATAGGGTCGCACCCACGACCCCGGGACTAGGCTGACAAGCCGCCAACATGTCCGACGACTATAGAGTCGTCCCCACGACCCCGGGCCAATGTTGGCCAATCTCCAACATATCCGACGACTATAGGGTCGTCCGTACGACCCCGGGAATAGATTGGCCCGCCACCGTCATGTCCGACGACAATAGGGTCGTCCCGACGACCCCGGGTCTAGGTTGGCCAGCCGCGGACATGTCCGACGACTATAGGGTCGTCCCCACGACCGCGAGCCAAGAATATCCAGCCGCCGTCTTGTCCGACGACTATAGGGTCGTCCCCACGACCCCGGGACTAGATTGGCCCGCCACCGTCATGTCCAACGACTATAGGGTCGTCCCCACAACCCCGGGACTAGGTTGACAAGCCGCCGAAATGTCCGACGACTATAGGGTCGTCCCCACGACCACGGGCCAAAGTTGGCCAGCCGCTGACATGTCCAACGACTATAGGGTCGTCCCCACGACCCCGGGCCAAAGTTGGCAAGCCGCCGACATGTCCGACGACTATAGGGTCGTTCCTACGACCCCGGGACTAGATTGGCCCGCCACCGTCATGTCCAACGACTATAGGGTCGTCCCCACAACCCCGGGACTAGGTTGACAAGCCGCCGAAATGTCCGACGACTATAGGGTCGTCCCCACGACCACGGGCCAAAGTTGGCCAGCCGCTGACATGTCCAACGACTATAGAGTCGTCCCCACGACCACGGGCCAAAGTTGGCCAGCCGCCGACATGTCCGACGACTATTGGATCATCCCGACGACCCCGGGCCAAAGTTGGCAAGCCGCCGAAATGTCCGACGACTATAGGGTCGTCCCCACAACCCCGGGACTAGATTGGCCCGCCAACATATCCGACGACTATACGGTCGTCCCCACGACCTCGGGACAAGGTCGGCCAGCCGCCGTCATGTCCGACGACTATAGGGTCGTCCCCACGACCCCGGGACTAGATTGGCCCGCCACCGTCAAGTCCGACGACTATAGGATCGTCTCCACGACCACGGGCCAAAGTTGGCCAGCCGCCGACATGTCCGTCGACTATAGGGTCGTCCCCACGACCCCGGGCCAATGTTGGCCAATCGCCGACATGTTCGACGACTATAGGGTCTTCCCTACGACCCCGGGACTAGATTGGCCCGCCACCGTCATGTCCAACGACTATAGGGTCGTCCCCACGACCATGGGCCAAAGTTGGCCAGCCGCCGTAATGTCCAACGACTATTGGGTCGTCCCCACGACCCCGGGACTAGATTGGCCCGCCACCGTCAAGTCCGACGACTATAGGGTCGTCCCCACGACCCCGGGCAAATTTGGCAAGCCGCCGACATATCCGACGACTATAGGGTCGTCCCCACAACCCCGGGACAAGGTTGGCCCGCCGCCGACTTGTCCGACGACTATAGGTTCGTACCCACGACCCCGGGACTAGATTGGCCCGCCACCGTCATGTCCAACGACTATAGGGTCGTCCCCACGACCCCGGGACTAGGTTGACAAGCCGCCGAGATGTCCGACGACTATACGGTCGTCCCCACGACCGCGAGCCAAGGATGTCCAGCCGCCGTCTTGTCCGACGACTATAGGGTCGTCCCCACGACCCCGGGACTAGATTGGCCCGCCGCCGTCATGTCCGACGACTATAGGGTCGTCCCCACGACCCCGGGACAAGGTTGGCCCGCCGCCGGAATTGTCCGACGACTATAGGGTCGTACCCACGACCCCGGGACTAGGCTGACAAGCCGCCAACATGTCCGACGACTATAGAGTCGTCCCCACGACCCCGGGCCAATGTTGGCCAATCGCCAACATGTCCGACGACTATAGGGTCGTCCCCACGACACCGGGCCAAAGTTAGCCAGCCGCCGACATGTCCGACGACTATTGGATCGTCCCCACGACCACGGGCCAAAGTTGGCCAGCCGCCGACTTGTCCGAAGACTATAGGCTCGTCCCCACGTCCCCGGGTCATATTTGGCCAGCCGCCGACATGTCCGACGACTATAGGGTCGTCCCCACGACCGCGAGCCAAGGATGTCCAGCCGCCGTCTTGTCCGACGACTATAGGGTCGTCCCCACGACCCCGGGACTAGACTGGCCCACCACCGTCATGTCCGACGACTATATGGTCGTCCCCACGACCCCGGGACTAGATTGCCCCGCCGCCGACTTGTCCGACGACTATAGGGTCGTCCCCACGACCCCGGGCCAAAGTTGGCAAGCCGCCGACATGTCCGACGACTTAAGGGGCGTTCCTACGACCCCGGGACTAGATTGGCCCGCCACCGTCATGTCCAACGACTATAGGGTCGTCCCCACACCCCGGGACTAGGTTGACAAGCCGCCGAAATGTCCGACGACTATAGGGTCGTCCCCACGACCACGGGCCAAAGGTTGGCCAGCCGCCGACATGTCCGACGACTATTGGATCGTCCCGACGACCACGGGCCAAAGTTGGCCAGCCGCCGACATGTCCGACGACTATAGGGTCATCCCCACGACCCCGGGACTAGATTGGTCCGCCACCGTCATGTCCGACGACTATAGGGTCGTCCCCACGACACCGGGCCAAAGTTGGCACGCCGCCGAAATGTCCGACGACTGTAGGGTCGTCCCCACGACCCCGGGACTAGATTGGCCCGCCACCGTGAAGTCCGACGACTATAGGGTCGTCCCCACGACCTCGGGACTAGGTTGGCCAGCCGCCGACATGTCCGACGACTATAGGGTCGTCCCCACGACCCCGGGCCAATGTTGGCCAATCGCCGACTTGTCCGACGACTATAGGGTTGTCCCAACGACCCCGGGACTAGATTGGCCCGCCACCGTCATGTCCAACGACTATAGGGTCGTCCCCACGACCCCGGGCCAAAGTTGGCATGCCGCCGAAATGTCCGACGACTATAGGGTCGTCCCCACGACCCCGGGCCAAAGTTGGCAAGCCGCCGAAATGTCCGACGACTATAGGGTCGTCCCCACGACCGCGAGCCAAGAATATCCAGCGGCCGTCTTGTCCGACGACTATAGGGTCGTCCCCACGACCCCGGGACTAGATTGGCCCGCCACCGTCATGTCCGACGACTATAGGGTCGTCCCCACGACCCCGGGACAAGGTTGGCCCGCCGCCGACTTGTCCGACGACTATACGGTCGTCCCCACGACCCCGGGACAAGGTTGGCCCGCCGCCGACTTGTCCGACGACTATAGGGTCGTACCCACGACCCCGGGACTAGGCTGACAAGCCGCCAACATGTCCGACGACTATAGGGTCGTCCCGACGACCCCGGGCCAATGTTGGCCAATCGCCAACATGTCCGACGACTATAGGGTCGGCCCTACGACCCCGGCACTAGATTGGCCGGCCACCGTCATGTCCAACGACTATAGGGTCGTCCCCACGACCCCGGGACTAGGTTGACAAGCCGCCAACATATCCGACGACTATACGGTCGTCCCCACGACCTCGGGACAAGGTCGGCCAGCCGCCGTCATGTCCGACGACTATAGGGTCGTCCCCACGACCCCGGGCCAAAGTTGGCAAGCCGCCGAAATGTCCGACGACTATAGGGTCGTCCCCACAACCCCGGGACTAGATTGGCCCGCCACCGTCAAGTCCGACGACTATAGGATCGTCTCTACGACCACGGGCCAAAGTTGGCCAGCCGCCGACATGTCCGTCGACTATAGGGTCGTCCCCACGACCCCGGGCCAATGTTGGCCAATCGCCGACATGTTCGACGACTATAGGGTCTTCCCTACGACCCCGGGACAAGGTCGGCCAGCCGCCGTCATGTCCGACGACTATAGGGTCGTCCCCACGACTCCGGGCCAAAGTTGGCAAGCCGCCGAAATGTCCGACGACTATTGGGTCGTCCCCACGACCCCGGGACTAGATTGGCCCGCCACCGTCAAGTCCGACGACTATAGGGTCGTCCCCACGACCCCGGGCAAATTTGGCAAGCCGCCGACATATCCGACGACTATAGGGTCGTCCCCACAACCCCGGGACAAGGTTGGCCCGCCGCCGACTTGTCCGACGACTATAGGTTCGTACCCACGACCCCGGGACTAGATTGGCCCGCCACCATCATGTCCAACGACTATAGGGTCGTCCCCACGACCCCGGGACTAGGTTGACAAGCCGCCGAGATGTCCGACGACTATAGGGTCGTCCCCACGACCGCGAGCCAAGGATGTCCAGCCGCCGTCTTATCCGACTACTATAGGGTCGTACCCACGACCCCGGGACTAGATTGGCCCGCCACGGTCATGTCCAACGACTATAGGGTCGTCCCCACGACCCCGGGACTAGGTTGACAAGCCGCCGAAATGTCCGACGACTATAGGGTCGTCCCCACGACCGCGAGCCAAGGATGTCCAGCCGCCGTCTTGTCCGACGACTTAAGGGTCGTCCCCACGACCCCGGGAATAGATTGGCCCGCCGCCGTCATGTCCGACGACTATAGGGTCGTCCCCACGACCCCGGGACAAGGTTGGCCCGCCGCCGAATTGTCCGACGACTATAGGGTCGTACCCACGACCCCGGGACTAGGCTGACAAGCCGCCAACATGTCCGACGACTATAGAGTCGTCCCCACGACCCCGGGCCAATGTTGGCCAATCGCCAACATGTCCGACGACTATAGGGTCGTCCCCACGACACCGGGCCAAAGTTAGCCAGCCGCCGACATGTCCGACGACTATTGGATCGTCCCCACGACCACGGGCCAATGTTGGCCAGCCGCCGACATGCCCGACGACTATAGGGTCGTCCCTACGACCCCGGGAATAGATTGGCCCGCCACCGTCATGTCCGACGACAATAGGGTCGTCCCCACGACCCCGGGTCTAGGTTGGCCAGCCGCCGACATGTCCGACGACTATAGAGTCGTCCCCACGACACCGGGCCAAAGTTGGCCAGCCGCTGACATGTCCAACGACTATAGGGTCGTCCCCACGACCACGGGCCAAAGTTGGCCAGCCACCGACATGTCCGACGACTATTGGATCGTCCCCACGACCACGGGCCAAAGTTGGCCAGCCGCCGACTTGTCCGAAGACTATAGGCTCGTCCCCACGTCCCCGGGTCATATTTGGCCAGCCGCCGACATGTCCGACGACTATAGGGTCGTCCCCACGACCGCGAGCCAAGGATGTCCAGCCGCCGTCTTGTCCGACGACTATAGGGTCGTCCCCACGACCCCGGGACTAGACTGGCCCACCACCGTCATGTCCGACGACTATAGGGTCGTCCCCACGACCCCGGGACTAGATTGCCCCGCCGCCGACTTGTCCGACGACTATAGGGTCGTCCCCACGACCCCGGGCCAAAGTTGGCAAGCCGCCGACATGTCCGACGACTTAAGGGGCGTTCCTACGACCCCGGGACTAGATTGGCCCGCCACCGTCATGTCCAACGACTATAGGGTCGTCCCCACAACCCCGGGACTAGGTTGACAAGCCGCCGAAATGTCCGACGACTATAGGGTCGTCCCCACGACCCCGGGACTAGATTGGCCCGCGACCGTCATGTCCGCCGACTATAGGGTCGTCCCCACGACCCAGGGACAAGGTTGGCCCGCCGCCGACTTGTCCGACGACTATAGGGTCGCACCCACGACCCCGGGACTAGGCTGACAAGCCGCCAACATGTCCGACGATTACAGAGTCGTCCCCACGATACCCGGGCCAATGTTGGCCAATCGCCAACATATCCGACGACTATAGGTTCGTCCGTACGACCCCGGGAATAGATTGGCCCGCCACCGTCATGTCCGACGACAATAGGGTCGTCCCGACGACCCCGGGTCTAGGTTGGCCAGCCGCGGACATGTCCGACGACTATAGGGTCGTCCCCACGACCGCGAGCCAAGAATATCCAGCCGCCGTCTTGTCCGACGACTATAGGGTCGTCCCCACGACCCCGGGACTAGATTGGCCCGCCACCGTCATGTCCAACGACTATAGGGTCGTCCCCACAACCCCGGGACTAGGTTGACAAGCCGCCGAAATGTCCGACGACTATAGGGTCGTCCCCACGACCACGGGCCAAAGTTGGCCAGCCGCTGACATGTCCAACGACTATAGGGTCGTCCCCACGACCCCGGGCCAAAGTTGGCAAGCCGCCGACATGTCCGACGACTATAGGGTCGTTCCTACGACCCCGGGACTAGATTGGCCCGCCACCGTCATGTCCAACGACTATAGGGTCGTCCCCACAACCCCGGGACTAGGTTGACAAGCCGCCGAAATGTCCGACGACTATAGGGTCGTCCCCACGACCACGGGCCAAAGTTGGCCAGCCGCCGACATGTCCGACGACTATTGGATCGTCCCGACGACCACGGGCCAAAGTTGGCCAGCCGCCGACATGTCCGACGACTATAGGGTCGTCCCCACGACCCCGGGACTAGATAGGTCCGCCACCGTCATGTCCGACGACTATGGGGTCGTCCCCACGACACCGGGCCAAAGTTGGCACGCCGCCGAAATGTCCGACGACTGTAGGGTCGTCCCCACGACCCCGGGACTAGATTGGCCCGCCACCGTGAAGTCCGACGACTATAGGGTCGTCCCCACGACCCAGGGACAAGGTTGGCCCGCCGCCGACTTGTCCGACGACTATAGGGTCGCACCCACGACCCCGGGACTAGGCTGACAAGCCGCCAACATGTCCGACGACTATAGAGTCGTCCCCACGACCCCGGGCCAATGTTGGCCAATCGCCAACATATCCGACGACTATAGGGTCGTCCGTACGACCCCGGGAATAGATTGGCCCGCCACCGTCATGTCCGACGACAATAGGGTCGTCCCGACGACCCCGGGTCTAGGTTGGCCAGCCGCGGACATGTCCGACGACTATAGGGTCGTCCCCACGACCGCGAGCCAAGAATATCCAGCCGCCGTCTTGTCCGACGACTATAGGGTCGTCCCCACGACCCCGGGACTAGATTGGCCCGCCACCGTCATGTCCAACGACTATAGGGTCGTCCCCACAACCCCGGGACTAGGTTGACAAGACGCCGAAATGTCCGACGACTATAGGGTCGTCCCCACGACCACGGGCCAAAGTTGGCCAGCCGCTGACATGTCCAACGACTATAGGGTCGTCCCCACGACCCCGGGCCAAAGTTGGCAAGCCGCCGACATGTCCGACGACTATAGGGTCGTTCCTACGACCCCGGGACTAGATTGGCCCGCCACCGTCATGTCCAACGACTATAGGGTCGTCCCCACAACCCCGGGACTAGGTTGACAAGCCGCCGAAATGTCCGACGACTATAGGGTCGTCCCCACGACCACGGGCCAAAGTTGGCCAGCCGCTGACATGTCCAACGACTATAGAGTCGTCCCCACGACCACGGGCCAAAGTTGGCCAGCCGCCGACATGTCCGACGACTATTGGATCATCCCGACGACCCCGGGCCAAAGTTGGCAAGCCGCCGAAATGTCCGACGACTATAGGGTCGTCCCCACAACCCCGGGACTAGATTGGCCCGCCAACATATCCGACGACTATACGGTCGTCCCCACGACCTCGGGACAAGGTCGGCCAGCCGCCGTCATGTCCGACGACTATAGGGTCGTCCCCACGACCCCGGGACTAGATTGGCCCGCCACCGTCAAGTCCGACGACTATAGGATCGTCTCCACGACCACGGGCCAAAGTTGGCCAGCCGCCGACATGTCCGTCGACTATAGGGTCGTCCCCACGACCCCGGGCCAATGTTGGCCAATCGCCGACATGTTCGACGACTATAGGGTCTTCCCTACGACCCCGGGACTAGATTGGCCCGCCACCGTCATGTCCAACGACTATAGGGTCGTCCCCACGACCATGGGCCAAAGTTGGCCAGCCGCCGTAATGTCCAACGACTGTTGGGTCGTCCCCACGACCCCGGGACTAGATTGGCCCGCCACCGTCAAGTCCGACGACTATAGGGTCGTCCCCACGACCCCGGGCAAATTTGGCAAGCCGCCGACATATCCGACGACTATAGGGTCGTCCCCACAACCCCGGGACAAGGTTGGCCCGCCGCCGTCTTATCCGACTACTATAGGGTCGTACCCACGACCCCGGGACTAGATTGGCCCGCCACGGTCATGTCCAACGACTATAGGGTCGTCCCCACGACCCCGGGACTAGGTTGACAAGCCGCCGAAATGTCCGACGACTATAGGGTCGTCCCCACGACCGCGAGCCAAGGATGTCCAGCCGCCGTCTTGTCCGACGACTTAAGGGTCGTCCCCACGACCCCGGGAATAGATTGGCCCGCCGCCGTCATGTCCGACGACTATAGGGTCGTCCCCACGACCCCGGGACAAGGTTGGCCCGCCGCCGAATTGTCCGACGACTATAGGGTCGTACCCACGACCCCGGGACTAGGCTGACAAGCCGCCAACATGTCCGACGACTATAGAGTCGTCCCCACGACCCCGGGCCAATGTTGGCCAATCGCCAACATGTCCGACGACTATAGGGTCGTCCCCACGACACCGGGCCAAAGTTAGCCAGCCGCCGACATGTCCGACGACTATTGGATCGTCCCCACGACCACGGGCCAATGTTGGCCAGCCGCCGACATGCCCGACGACTATAGGGTCGTCCCTACGACCCCGGGAATAGATTGGCCCGCCACCGTCATGTCCGACGACAATAGGGTCGTCCCCACGACCCCGGGTCTAGGTTGGCCAGCCGCCGACATGTCCGACGACTATAGAGTCGTCCCCACGACACCGGGCCAAAGTTGGCCAGCCGCTGACATGTCCAACGACTATAGGGTCGTCCCCACGACCACGGGCCAAAGTTGGCCAGCCACCGACATGTCCGACGACTATTGGATCGTCCCCACGACCACGGGCCAAAGTTGGCCAGCCGCCGACTTGTCCGAAGACTATAGGCTCGTCCCCACGTCCCCGGGTCATATTTGGCCAGCCGCCGACATGTCCGACGACTATAGGGTCGTCCCCACGACCGCGAGCCAAGGATGTCCAGCCGCCGTCTTGTCCGACGACTATAGGGTCGTCCCCACGACCCCGGGACTAGACTGGCCCACCACCGTCATGTCCGACGACTATAGGGTCGTCCCCACGACCCCGGGACTAGATTGCCCCGCCGCCGACTTGTCCGACGACTATAGGGTCGTCCCCACGACCCCGGGCCAAAGTTGGCAAGCCGCCGACATGTCCGACGACTTAAGGGGCGTTCCTACGACCCCGGGACTAGATTGGCCCGCCACCGTCATGTCCAACGACTATAGGGTCGTCCCCACAACCCCGGGACTAGGTTGACAAGCCGCCGAAATGTCCGACGACTATAGGGTCGTCCCCACGACCCCGGGACTAGATTGGCCCGCGACCGTCATGTCCGCCGACTATAGGGTCGTCCCCACGACCCAGGGACAAGGTTGGCCCGCCGCCGACTTGTCCGACGACTATAGGGTCGCACCCACGACCCCGGGACTAGGCTGACAAGCCGCCAACATGTCCGACGATTACAGAGTCGTCCCCACGATACCCGGGCCAATGTTGGCCAATCGCCAACATATCCGACGACTATAGGTTCGTCCGTACGACCCCGGGAATAGATTGGCCCGCCACCGTCATGTCCGACGACAATAGGGTCGTCCCGACGACCCCGGGTCTAGGTTGGCCAGCCGCGGACATGTCCGACGACTATAGGGTCGTCCCCACGACCGCGAGCCAAGAATATCCAGCCGCCGTCTTGTCCGACGACTATAGGGTCGTCCCCACGACCCCGGGACTAGATTGGCCCGCCACCGTCATGTCCAACGACTATAGGGTCGTCCCCACAACCCCGGGACTAGGTTGACAAGCCGCCGAAATGTCCGACGACTATAGGGTCGTCCCCACGACCACGGGCCAAAGTTGGCCAGCCGCTGACATGTCCAACGACTATAGGGTCGTCCCCACGACCCCGGGCCAAAGTTGGCAAGCCGCCGACATGTCCGACGACTATAGGGTCGTTCCTACGACCCCGGGACTAGATTGGCCCGCCACCGTCATGTCCAACGACTATAGGGTCGTCCCCACAACCCCGGGACTAGGTTGACAAGCCGCCGAAATGTCCGACGACTATAGGGTCGTCCCCACGACCACGGGCCAAAGTTGGCCAGCCGCCGACATGTCCGACGACTATTGGATCGTCCCGACGACCACGGGCCAAAGTTGGCCAGCCGCCGACATGTCCGACGACTATAGGGTCGTCCCCACGACCCCGGGACTAGATAGGTCCGCCACCGTCATGTCCGACGACTATGGGGTCGTCCCCACGACACCGGGCCAAAGTTGGCACGCCGCCGAAATGTCCGACGACTGTAGGGTCGTCCCCACGACCCCGGGACTAGATTGGCCCGCCACCGTGAAGTCCGACGACTATAGGGTCGTCCCCACGACCCAGGGACAAGGTTGGCCCGCCGCCGACTTGTCCGACGACTATAGGGTCGCACCCACGACCCCGGGACTAGGCTGACAAGCCGCCAACATGTCCGACGACTATAGAGTCGTCCCCACGACCCCGGGCCAATGTTGGCCAATCGCCAACATATCCGACGACTATAGGGTCGTCCGTACGACCCCGGGAATAGATTGGCCCGCCACCGTCATGTCCGACGACAATAGGGTCGTCCCGACGACCCCGGGTCTAGGTTGGCCAGCCGCGGACATGTCCGACGACTATAGGGTCGTCCCCACGACCGCGAGCCAAGAATATCCAGCCGCCGTCTTGTCCGACGACTATAGGGTCGTCCCCACGACCCCGGGACTAGATTGGCCCGCCACCGTCATGTCCAACGACTATAGGGTCGTCCCCACAACCCCGGGACTAGGTTGACAAGACGCCGAAATGTCCGACGACTATAGGGTCGTCCCCACGACCACGGGCCAAAGTTGGCCAGCCGCTGACATGTCCAACGACTATAGGGTCGTCCCCACGACCCCGGGCCAAAGTTGGCAAGCCGCCGACATGTCCGACGACTATAGGGTCGTTCCTACGACCCCGGGACTAGATTGGCCCGCCACCGTCATGTCCAACGACTATAGGGTCGTCCCCACAACCCCGGGACTAGGTTGACAAGCCGCCGAAATGTCCGACGACTATAGGGTCGTCCCCACGACCACGGGCCAAAGTTGGCCAGCCGCTGACATGTCCAACGACTATAGAGTCGTCCCCACGACCACGGGCCAAAGTTGGCCAGCCGCCGACATGTCCGACGACTATTGGATCATCCCGACGACCCCGGGCCAAAGTTGGCAAGCCGCCGAAATGTCCGACGACTATAGGGTCGTCCCCACAACCCCGGGACTAGATTGGCCCGCCAACATATCCGACGACTATACGGTCGTCCCCACGACCTCGGGACAAGGTCGGCCAGCCGCCGTCATGTCCGACGACTATAGGGTCGTCCCCACGACCCCGGGACTAGATTGGCCCGCCACCGTCAAGTCCGACGACTATAGGATCGTCTCCACGACCACGGGCCAAAGTTGGCCAGCCGCCGACATGTCCGTCGACTATAGGGTCGTCCCCACGACCCCGGGCCAATGTTGGCCAATCGCCGACATGTTCGACGACTATAGGGTCTTCCCTACGACCCCGGGACTAGATTGGCCCGCCACCGTCATGTCCAACGACTATAGGGTCGTCCCCACGACCATGGGCCAAAGTTGGCCAGCCGCCGTAATGTCCAACGACTTTTGGGTCGTCCCCACGACCCCGGGACTAGATTGGCCCGCCACCGTCAAGTCCGACGACTATAGGGTCGTCCCCACGACCCCGGGCAAATTTGGCAAGCCGCCGACATATCCGACGACTATAGGGTCGTCCCCACAACCCCGGGACAAGGTTGGCCCGCCGCCGACTTGTCCGACGACTATAGGTTCGTACCCACGACCCCGGGACTAGATTGGCCCGCCACCGTCATGTCCAACGACTATAGGGTCGTCCCCACGACCCCGGGACTAGGTTGACAAGCCGCCGAGATGTCCGACGACTATAGGGTCGTCCCCACGACCGCGAGCCAAGGATGTCCAGCCGCCGTCTTGTCCGACTACTATAGGGTCGTACCCACGACCCCGGGACTAGATTGGCCCGCCACCGTCATGTCCAACGACTATAGGGTCGTCCCCACGACCCCGGGACTAGGTTGACAAGCCGCCGAAATTTCCGACGACTATACGGTCGTCCCCACGACCGCGAGCCAAGGATGTCCAGCCGCCGTCTTGTCCGACGACTATAGGGTCGTCCCCACGACCCCGGGACTAGATTGGCCCGCCGCCGTCATGTCCGACGACTATAGGGTCGTCCCCACGACCCCGGGACAAGGTTGGCCCGCCGCCGGAATTGTCCGACGACTATAGGGTCGTACCCACGACCCCGGGACTAGGCTGACAAGCCGCCAACATGTCCGACGACTATAGAGTCGTCCCCACGACCCCGGGCCAATGTTGGCCAATCGCCAACATGTCCGACGACTATAGGGTCGTCCCCACGACACCGGGCCAAAGTTAGCCAGCCGCCGACATGTCCGACGACTATTGGATCGTCCCCACGACCACGGGCCAATGTTGGCCAGCCGCCGACATGCCCGACGACTATAGGGTCGTCCCTACGACCCCGGGAATAGATTGGCCCGCCACCGTCATGTCCGACGACAATAGGGTCGTCCCCACGACCCCGGGTCTAGGTTGGCCAGCCGCCGACATGTCCGACGACTATAGAGTCGTCCCCACGACACCGGGCCAAAGTTGGCCAGCCGCTGACATGTCCAACGACTATAGGGTCGTCCCCACGACCACGGGCCAAAGTTGGCCAGCCGCCGACATGTCCGACGACTATTGGATCGTCCCCACGACCACGGGCCAAAGTTGGCCAGCCGCCGACTTGTCCGAAGACTATAGGCTCGTCCCCACGTCCCCGGGTCATATTTGGCCAGCCGCCGACATGTCCGACGACTATAGGGTCGTCCCCACGACCGCGAGCCAAGGATGTCCAGCCGCCGTCTTGTCCGACGACTATAGGGTCGTCCCCACGACCCCGGGACTAGACTGGCCCACCACCGTCATGTCCGACGACTATATGGTCGTCCCCACGACCCCGGGACTAGATTGCCCCGCCGCCGACTTGTCCGACGACTATAGGGTCGTCCCCACGACCCCGGGCCAAAGTTGGCAAGCCGCCGACATGTCCGACGACTTAAGGGGCGTTCCTACGACCCCGGGACTAGATTGGCCCGCCACCGTCATGTCCAACGACTATAGGGTCGTCCCCACAACCCCGGGACTAGGTTGACAAGCCGCCGAAATGTCCGACGACTATAGGGTCGTCCCCACGACCACGGGCCAAAGTTGGCCAGCCGCCGACATGTCCGACGACTATTGGATCGTCCCGACGACCACGGGCCGAAGTTGGCCAGCCGCCGACATGTCCGACGACTATAGGGTCATCCCCACGACCCCGGGACTAGATTGGTCCGCCACCGTCATGTCCGACGACTATAGGGTCGTCCCCACGACACCGGGCCAAAGTTGGCACGCCGCCGAAATGTCCGACGACTGTAGGGTCGTCCCCACGACCCCGGGACTAGATTGGCCCGCCACCGTGAAGTCCGACGACTATAGGGTCGTCCCCACGACCTCGGGACTAGGTTGGCCAGCCGCCGACATGTCCGACGACTATAGGGTCGTCCCCACGACCCCGGGCCAATGTTGGCCAATCGCCGACTTGTCCGACGACTATAGGGTTGTCCCAACGACCCCGGGACTAGATTGGCCCGCCACCGTCATGTCCAACGACTATAGGGTCGTCCCCACGACCCCGGGTCTAGGTTGGCCAGCCGCGGACATGTCCGACGACTATAGGGTCGTCCCCACGACCGCGAGCCAAGAATATCCAGCCGCCGTCTTGTCCGACGACTATAGGGTTGTCCCCACGACCCCGGGACTAGATTGGCCCGCCACCGTCATGTCCAACGACTATAGGGTCGTCCCCACAACCCCGGGACTAGGTTGACAAGCCGCCGAAATGTCCGACGACTATAGGGTCGTCCCCACGACCACGGGCCAAAGTTGGCCAGCCGCCGACATGTCCGACGACTATTGGATCGTCCCGACGACCACGGGCCAAAGTTGGCCAGCCGCCGACATGTCCGACGACTATAGGGTCATCCCCACGACCCCGGGACTAGATTGGTCCGCCACCGTCATGTCCGACGACTATAGGGTCGTCCCCACGACACCGGGCCAAAGTTGGCACGCCGCCGAAATGTCCGACGACTGTAGGGTCGTCCCCACGACCCCGGGACTAGATTGGCCCGCCACCGTGAAGTCCGACGACTATAGGGTCGTCCCCACGACCTCGGGACTAGGTTGGCCAGCCGCCGACATGTCCGACGACTATAGGGTCGTCCCCACGACCCCGGGCCAATGTTGGCCAATCGCCGACTTGTCCGACGACTATAGGGTCGTCCCAACGACCCCGGGACTAGATTGGCCCGCCACCGTCATGTCCAACGACTATAGGGTCGTCCCCACGACCCCGGGCCAAAGTTGGCATGCCGCCGAAATGTCCGACGACTATAGGGTCGTCCCCACGACCCCGGGCCAAAGTTGGCAAGCCGCCGAAATGTCCGACGACTATAGGGTCGTCCCCACGACCGCGAGCCAAGAATATCCAGCCGCCGTCTTGTCCGACGACTATAGGGTCGTCCCCACGACCCCGGGACTAGATTGGCCCGCCACCGTCATGTCCGACGACTATAGGGTCGTCCCCACGACCCCGGGACAAGGTTGGCCCGCCGCCGACTTGTCCGACGACTATAGGGTCGTACCCACGACCCCGGGACTAGGCTGACAAGCCGCCAACATGTCCGACGACTATACGGTCGTCCCTACGACCTCGGGACTAGGTCGGCCAGCCGCCGACATGTCCGACGACTATAGGGTCGTCCCCACGACCCCGGGCCAAAGTTGGCAAGCCGCCGAAATGTCCGACGACTATACGGTCGTCCCCACAACCCCGGACTAGATTGGCCCGCCACCGTCAAGTCCGACGAGTATAGGATCGTCTCCACGACCACGGGCCAAAGTTGGCCAGCCGCCGACATGTCCGACGACTATAGGGTCGTCCCCACGACCCCGGGCCAAAGTTGGCAAGCCGCCGAAATGTCCGACGACTATACGGTCGTCCCCACAACCCCGGACTAGATTGGCCCGCCACCGTCAAGTCCGACGAGTATAGGATCGTCTCCACGACCACGGGCCAAAGTTGGCCAGCCGCCGACATGTCCGACGACTATAGGGTCGCCCCCACGACCCCGGGACTAGATTGGCCCGCCACCGTGAAGTCCGACGACTATAGGGTCGTCCCCACGACCCCGGGACTAGATTGGCCCGCCACCGTGAAGTCCGACGACTATAGGGTCGTCCCCACGACCTCGGGACTAGGTTGGCCAGCCGCCGACATGTCCGACGACTATAGGGTTGTCCCTACGACCCCGGGACTAGATTGGCCCGCCACCGTCATGTCCAACGACTATAGGGTCGTCCCCACGACCCCGGGCCAAAGTTGGCATGCCGCCGAAATGTCCAACGACTATAGGGTCGTCCCCACGACCCCGGGCCAAAGTTGGCAAGCCGCCGAAATGTCCGACGACTATAGGGTCGTCCCCACGACCGCGAGCCAAGAATATCCAGCCGCCGTCTTGTCCGACGACTATAGGGTCGTCCCCACGACCCCGCGACTAGATTGGCCCGCCACCGTCATGTCCGACGATTATAGTGTCGTCCCCACGACCCCGGGACAAGGTTGGCCCGCCGCCGACTTGTCCGACGACTATAGGGTCGTCCCCACGACCCCGGGACTAGGTTGACAAGCCGCCAACATATCCGACGACTATACGGTCGTCCCCACGACCTCGGGACAAGGTCGGCCAGCCGCCGTCATGTCCGACGACTATAGGGTCGTCCCCACGACCCCGGGCCAAAGTTGGCAAGCCGCCGAAATGTCCGACGACTATAGGGTCGTCCCCACAACCCCGGGACTAGGTTGACAAGCCGCCGAAATGTCCGACGACTATAGGGTCGTCCCCACGACCACGGGCCAAAGTTGGCCAGCCGCTGACATGTCCAACGACTATAGGGTCGTCCCCACGACCACGGGCCAAAGTTGGCCAGCCGCCGACATGTCCGACGACTATTGGATCGTCCCGACGACCACGGGCCAAAGTTGGCCAGCCGCCGACATGTCCGACGACTATGGGGTCGTCCCCACGACCCCGGGACTAGATTGGTCCGCCACCGTCATGTCCGACGAATATAGGGTCGTCCCCATGACACCGGGCCAAAGTTGGCACGCCGCCGAAATGTCCGACGACTGTAGGGTCGTCCCCACGACCCCGGGACTAGATTGGCCCGCCACCGTGAAGTCCGACGACTATAGGGTCGTCCCCACGACCCAGGGACAAGGTTGGCCCGCCGCCGACTTGTCCGACGACTATAGGGTCGCACCCACGACCCCGGGACTAGGCTGACAAGCCGCCAACATGTCCGACGACTATAGAGTCGTCCCCACGACCCCGGGCCAATGTTGGCCAATCGCCAACATATCCGACGACTATAGGGTCGTCCGTACGACCCCGGGAATAGATTGGCCCGCCACCGTCATGTCCGACGACAATAGGGTCGTCCCGACGACCCCGGGTCTAGGTTGGCCAGCCGCGGACATGTCCGACGACTATAGGGTCGTCCCCACGACCGCGAGCCAAGAATATCCAGCCGCCGTCTTGTCCGACGACTATAGGGTCGTCCCCACGACCCCGGGACTAGATTGGCCCGCCACCGTCATGTCCAACGACTATAGGGTCGTCCCCACAACCCCGGGACTAGGTTGACAAGCCGCCGAAATGTCCGACGACTATAGGGTCGTTCCCACGACCACGGGCCAAAGTTGGCCAGCCGCTGACATGTCCAACGACTATAGGGTCGTCCCCACGACCCCGGGCCAAAGTTGGCAAGCCGCCGACATGTCCGACGACTATAGGGTCGTTCCTACGACCCCGGGACTAGATTGGCCCGCCACCGTCATGTCCAACGACTATAGGGTCGTCCCCACAACCCCGGGACTAGGTTGACAAGCCGCCGAAATGTCCGACGACTATAGGGTCGTCCCCACGACCACGGGCCAAAGTTGGCCAGCCGCTGACATGTCCAACGACTATAGGGTCGTCCCCACGACCCCGGGCCAAAGTTGGCAAGCCGCCGACATGTCCGACGACTATAGGGTCGTTCCTACGACCCCGGGACTAGATTGGCCCGCCACCGTCATGTCCAACGACTATAGGGTCGTCCCCACAACCCGGGGACTAGGTTGACAAGCCGCCGAAATGTCCGACGACTATAGGGTCGTCCCCACGACCACGGGCCAAAGTTGGCCAGCCGCTGACATGTCCAACGACTATAGGGTCGTCCCCACGACCACGGGCCAAAGTTGGCCAGCCGCCGACATGTCCGACGACTATTGGATCGTCCCGACGACCACGGGCCAAAGTTGGCCAGCCGCCGACATGTCCGACGACTATAGGGTCGTCCCCACGACCCCGGGACTAGATTGGTCCGCCACCGTCATGTCCGACGACTATAGGGTCGTCCCCACGACACCGGGCCAAAGTTGGCACGCCGCCGAAATGTCCGACGACTGTAGGGTCGTCCCCACGACCCCGGGACTAGATTGGCCCGCCACCGTGAAGTCCGACGACTATAGGGTCGTCCCCACGACCTCGGGACTAGGTTGGCCAGCCGCCGACATGTCCGACGACTATAGGGTCGTCCCGACGACCCCGGGCCAATGTTGGCCAATCACCAACATGTCCGTCGACTATAGGGTCGTCCCTACGACCCCGGCACTTGATTGGCCGGCCACCGTCATGTCCAACGACTATAGGGTCGTCCCCACGACCCCGGGACTAGGTTGACAAGCCGCCAACATATCCGACGACTATACGGTCGTCCCTACGACCTCGGGACTAGGTCGGCCAGCCGCCGACATGTCCGACGACTATAGGGTCGTCCCCACGACCCCGGGCCAAAGTTGGCAAGCCGCCGACATGTCCGACGACTATAGGGTCGTTCCTACGACCCCGGGACTAGATTGGCCCGCCACCGTCATGTCCAACGACTATAGGGTCGTCCCCACAACCCGGGGACTAGGTTGACAAGCCGCCGAAATGTCCGACGACTATAGGGTCGTCCCCACGACCACGGGCCAAAGTTGGCCAGCCGCTGACATGTCCAACGACTATAGGGTCGTCCCCACGACCACGGGCCAAAGTTGGCCAGCCGCCGACATGTCCGACGACTATTGGATCGTCCCGACGACCACGGGCCAAAGTTGGCCAGCCGCCGACATGTCCGACGACTATAGGGTCGTCCCCACGACCCCGGGACTAGATTGGTCCGCCACCGTCATGTCCGACGACTATAGGGTCGTCCCCACGACACCGGGCCAAAGTTGGCACGCCGCCGAAATGTCCGACGACTGTAGGGTCGTCCCCACGACCCCGGGACTAGATTGGCCCGCCACCGTGAAGTCCGACGAGTATAGGATCGTCTCCACGACCACGGGCCAAAGTTGGCCAGCCGCCGACATGTCCGTCGACTATAGGGTCGTCCCCACGACCCCGGGCCAAAGTTGGCAAGCCGCCGAAATGTCCAACGACTATAGGGTCGTCCCCACGACCGCGGGCCAAAGTTGGCAAGCCGCCGAAATGTCCGACGACTATAGGGTCGTCCCCACAACCCCGGGACTAGATTGGCCCGCCACCGTCAAGTCCGACGACTATAGGATCGTCTCCACGACCACGGGCCAAAGTTGGCCAGCCGCCGACATGTCCGTCGACTATAGGGTCGTCCCCACGACCCCGGGCCAATGTTGGCCAATCGCCGACATGTCCGACGACTATAGGGTCGTCCCCACGACCCCGGGCCAAAGTTGGCAAGCCGCCGAAATGTCCGACGACTATTGGGTCGTCCCCACAACCCCGGGACTAGATTGGCCCGCCACCGTCAAGTCCGACGACTATAGGATCGTCTCCACGACCACGGGCCAAAGATGGCCAGCCGCCGACATGTCCGTCGACTATAGGGTCGTCCCCACGACCCCGGGCCAATGTTGGCCAATCGCCGACATGTCCGACGACTATAGGGTATTCCCTACGACCCCGGGACTAGATTGGCCCGCCACCGACGTGTCCAACGACTATAGGGTCGTCCCCACGACCATGGGCCAAAGTTGGCCAGACGCCGTAATGTCCAACGACTATTGGGTCGTCCCCACGACCCCGGGACTAGATTGGCCCGCCACCGTCAAGTCCGACGACTATAGGGTCGTCCCCACGACCCCGGGCAAATTTGGCAAGCCGCCGACATATCCGACGACTATAGGGTCGTCCCCACAACCCCGGGACTAGATTGGCCCGCCACCGTCAAGTCCGACGACTATAGGATCGTCTCCACGACCACGGCCCAAAGTTGGCCAGCCGCCGACATGTCCAACGACTATTGGGTCGTCCCCACGACCACGGGCCAAAGTTAGCCAGCCGCCGACATGTCCGACGACTATAGGGTCGTCCCCACGACCCCGGGCCAAAGTTGGCAAGCGGCCGAAATGTCCGACGACTATAGGGTCGTCCCCACGACCGCGGGCCAAAGATGTCCAGCCGCCGTCTTGTCCGACGACTATAGGGTCGTCCCCACGACCCCGGGACTAGATTGGCCCGCCACCGTCATGTCCGACGACTATACGGTCGTCCCCACGACCCCGGGACAAGGTTGGCCCGCCGCCGACTTGTCCGACGACTATAGGTTCGTACCCACGACCCCGGGACTAGATTGGCCTGCCACCGTCATGTCCAACGACTATAGGGTCGTCCCCACAACCCCGGGACTAGGTTGACAAGCCGCCGAAATGTCCGACGACTATAGGGTCGTCCCCACGACCCCGGGACTAGATTGGCCCGCCACCGTCATGTCAGACGATTATAGGGTCGTCCCCACGACCCCGGGACAAGGTTGGCCCGCCGCCGACTTGTCCGACGACTATAGGGTCGTACCCACGACCCCGGGCCAAAGGTGGCATGCCGCCGAAATGTCCGACGACTATAGGGTCGTCCCCACGACCCCGGGCCAAAGTTGGAAAGCCGCCGAAATGTCCGACGACTATAGGGTCGTCCCCACGACCCCGCGACTAGATTGGCCCGCCACCATCATGTCCGACGACTATAAGGTCGTCCCCACGACCCCGGGACAAGGTTGGCCCGCCGCCGACTTGTCCGACGACTATAGGGTCGTACCCACGACCCCGGGACTAGGCTGACAAGCCGCCAACATGTCCGACGACTATAGGGTCGTCCCGACGACCCCGGGCCAATGTTGGCCAATCGCCAACATGTCCGACGACTATAGGGTCGTCCCTACGACCCCGGGACTAGATTGGCCCGCCACCGTCATGTCCAACGACTATAGGGTCGTCCCCACGACCATGGGCCAAAGTTGGCCAGCTGCCGATATGTCCAACGACTATTGGGTCGTCCCCACGACCCCGGGACTAGTTTGGCCCGCCACCGTCAAGTCCGACGACTATAGGGTCGTCCCCACGACCCCGGGACTAGATTGTCCCGCCACCGTCATGTCCAACGACTATAGGGTCGTCCCCACGACCCCGGGACTAGATTGGCCCGCCACCGTCATGTCCGACGATTATAGGGTCGTCCCCACGACCCCGGGACAAGGTTGGCCCGCCGCCGACTTGTCCGACGACTATAGGGTCGTACCCACGACCCCGGGCCAAAGGTGGCATGCCGCCGAAATGTCCGACGACTATAGGGTCGTCCCCACGACCCCGGGCCAAAGTTGGCAAGCCGCCGAAATGTCCGACGACTATAGGGTCGTCCCCACGACCATGGGCCAAAGTTGGCCAGACGCCGTAATGTCCAACGACTATTGGGTCGTCCCCACGACCCCGGGACTAGATTGGCCCGCCACCGTCAAGTCCGACGACTATAGGGTCGTCCCCACGACCCCGGGCAAATTTGGCAAGCCGCCGACATATCCGACGACTATAGGGTCGTCCCCACAACCCCGGGACTAGATTGGCCCGCCACCGTCAAGTCCGACGACTATAGGATCGTCTCCACGACCACGGCCCAAAGTTGGCCAGCCGCCGACATGTCCAACGACTATTGGGTCGTCCCCACGACCACGGGCCAAAGTTAGCCAGCCGCCGACATGTCCGACGACTATAGGGTCGTCCCCACGACCCCGGGCCAAAGTTGGCAAGCGGCCGAAATGTCCGACGACTATAGGGTCGTCCCCACGACCGCGGGCCAAAGATGTCCAGCCGCCGTCTTGTCCGACGACTATAGGGTCGTCCCCACGACCCCGGGACTAGATTGGCCCGCCACCGTCATGTCCGACGACTATACGGTCGTCCCCACGACCCCGGGACAAGGTTGGCCCGCCGCCGACTTGTCCGACGACTATAGGTTCGTACCCACGACCCCGGGACTAGATTGGCCTGCCACCGTCATGTCCAACGACTATAGGGTCGTCCCCACAACCCCGGGACTAGGTTGACAAGCCGCCGAAATGTCCGACGACTATAGGGTCGTCCCCACGACCCCGGGACTAGATTGGCCCGCCACCGTCATGTCAGACGATTATAGGGTCGTCCCCACGACCCCGGGACAAGGTTGGCCCGCCGCCGACTTGTCCGACGACTATAGGGTCGTACCCACGACCCCGGGCCAAAGGTGGCATGCCGCCGAAATGTCCGACGACTATAGGGTCGTCCCCACGACCCCGGGCCAAAGTTGGAAAGCCGCCGAAATGTCCGACGACTATAGGGTCGTCCCCACGACCCCGCGACTAGATTGGCCCGCCACCATCATGTCCGACGACTATAAGGTCGTCCCCACGACCCCGGGACAAGGTTGGCCCGCCGCCGACTTGTCCGACGACTATAGGGTCGTACCCACGACCCCGGGACTAGGCTGACAAGCCGCCAACATGTCCGACGACTATAGGGTCGTCCCGACGACCCCGGGCCAATGTTGGCCAATCGCCAACATGTCCGACGACTATAGGGTCGTCCCTACGACCCCGGGACTAGATTGGCCCGCCACCGTCATGTCCAACGACTATAGGGTCGTCCCCACGACCATGGGCCAAAGTTGGCCAGCTGCCGATATGTCCAACGACTATTGGGTCGTCCCCACGACCCCGGGACTAGTTTGGCCCGCCACCGTCAAGTCCGACGACTATAGGGTCGTCATCACGACCCCGGGACTAGATTGTCCCGCCACCGTCATGTCCAACGACTATAGGGTCGTCCCCACGACCCCGGGCCAAAGTTGGCCAATCGCCAACATGTCCGACGACTATAGGGTCGTCCGTACGACCCCGGGAATAGATTGGCCCGCCACCGTCTTGTCCGACGACTATAGGGTCGTCCCCACGACCCCGGGGCAAGGTTGGCCCGCCGCCGACTTGTCCGACGACTATAGGGTCGTACCCACGACCCCGGGACTAGGCTGACAAGCCGCCAACATGTCCGACGACTATAGAGTCGTCCCCACGACCCCGGGCCAATGTTGGCCAATCGCCAACATGTCCGACGACTATAGGGTCGTCCATACGACCCCGGGAATAGATTGGCCCGCCACCGTCATGTCCGAAGACAATGGGGTCGTCCCCACGACCCCGGGTCTAGGTTGGCCAGCCGCCGACATATCCGACGACTATAGAGTCGTCCCCACGACACCGGGCCAAAGTTGGCAAGCCGCCGAAATGTCCGACGACTATAGGGTCGTCCCCACGACCCCGGGACTAGATTGGCCCGCCACCGTCATGTCCGACGATTATAGGGTCGTCCCCACGACCCCGGGACAAGGTTGGCCCGCCGCCGACTTGTCCGACGACTATAGGGTCGTACCCACGACCCCGGGCCAAAGGTGGCATGCCGCCGAAATGTCCGACGACTATAGGGTCGTCCCCACGACCCCGGGCCAAAGTTGGCAAGCCGCCGAAATGTCCGACGACTATAGGGTCGTCCCCACGACCGCGGGCCAAAGTTGGCAAGCCGCCGAAATGTCCGACGACTATAGGGTCGTCCCCACAACCCCGGGACTAGATTGGCCCGCCACCGTCAAGTCCGACGACTATAGGATCGTCTCCACGACCACGGGCCAAAGTTGGCCAGCCGCCGACATGTCCGTCGACTATAGGGTCGTCCCCACGACCCCGGGCCAATGTTGGCCAATCGCCGACATGTCCGACGACTATAGGGTCGTCCCCACGACCCCGGGCCAAAGTTGGCAAGCCGCCGAAATGTCCGACGACTATTGGGTCGTCCCCACAACCCCGGGACTAGATTGGCCCGCCACCGTCAAGTCCGACGACTACAGGATCGTCTCCACGACCACGGGCCAAAGTTGGCCAGCCGCCGACATGTCCGTCGACTATAGGGTCGTCCCCACGACCCCGGGCCAATGTTGGCCAATCGCCGACATGTCCGACGACTATAGGGTATTCCCTACGACCCCGGGACTAGATTGGCCCGCCACCGACGTGTCCAACGACTATAGGGTCGTCCCCACGACCATGGGCCAAAGTTGGCCAGACGCCGTAATGTCCAACGACTATTGGGTCGTCCCCACGACCCCGGGACTAGATTGGCCCGCCACCGTCAAGTCCGACGACTATAGGGTCGTCCCCACGACCCCGGGCAAATTTGGCAAGCCGCCGACATATCCGACGACTATAGGGTCGTCCCCACAACCCCGGGACTAGATTGGCCCGCCACCGTCAAGTCCGACGACTATAGGATCGTCTCCACGACCACGGCCCAAAGTTGGCCAGCCGCCGACATGTCCAACGACTATTGGGTCGTCCCCACGACCACGGGCCAAAGTTAGCCAGCCGCCGACATGTCCGACGACTATAGGGTCGTCCCCACGACCCCGGGCCAAAGTTGGCAAGCGGCCGAAATGTCCGACGACTATAGGGTCGTCCCCACGACCGCGGGCCAAAGATGTCCAGCCGCCGTCTTGTCCGACGACTATAGGGTCGTCCCCACGACCCCGGGACTAGATTGGCCCGCCACCGTCATGTCCGACGACTATACGGTCGTCCCCACGACCCCGGGACAAGGTTGGCCCGCCGCCGACTTGTCCGACGACTATAGGTTCGTACCCACGACCCCGGGACTAGATTGGCCTGCCACCGTCATGTCCAACGACTATAGGGTCGTCCCCACAACCCCGGGACTAGGTTGACAAGCCGCCGAAATGTCCGACGACTATAGGGTCGTCCCCACGACCCCGGGACTAGATTGGCCCGCCACCGTCATGTCAGACGATTATAGGGTCGTCCCCACGACCCCGGGACAAGGTTGGCCCGCCGCCGACTTGTCCGACGACTATAGGGTCGTACCCACGACCCCGGGCCAAAGGTGGCATGCCGCCGAAATGTCCGACGACTATAGGGTCGTCCCCACGACCCCGGGCCAAAGTTGGAAAGCCGCCGAAATGTCCGACGACTATAGGGTCGTCCCCACGACCCCGCGACTAGATTGGCCCGCCACCATCATGTCCGACGACTATAAGGTCGTCCCCACGACCCCGGGACAAGGTTGGCCCGCCGCCGACTTGTCCGACGACTATAGGGTCGTACCCACGACCCCGGGACTAGGCTGACAAGCCGCCAACATGTCCGACGACTATAGGGTCGTCCCGACGACCCCGGGCCAATGTTGGCCAATCGCCAACATGTCCGACGACTATAGGGTCGTCCCTACGACCCCGGGACTAGATTGGCCCGCCACCGTCATGTCCAACGACTATAGGGTCGTCCCCACGACCATGGGCCAAAGTTGGCCAGCTGCCGATATGTCCAACGACTATTGGGTCGTCCCCACGACCCCGGGACTAGTTTGGCCCGCCACCGTCAAGTCCGACGACTATAGGGTCGTCCCCACGACCCCGGGACTAGATTGTCCCGCCACCGTCATGTCCAACGACTATAGGGTCGTCCCCACGACCCCGGGCCAAAGTTGGCCAATCGCCAACATGTCCGACGACTATAGGGTCGTCCGTACGACCCCGGGAATAGATTGGCCCGCCACCGTCTTGTCCGACGACTATAGGGTCGTCCCCACGACCCCGGGGCAAGGTTGGCCCGCCGCCGACTTGTCCGACGACTATAGGGTCGTACCCACGACCCCGGGACTAGGCTGACAAGCCGCCAACATGTCCGACGACTATAGAGTCGTCCCCACGACCCCGGGCCAATGTTGGCCAATCGCCAACATGTCCGACGACTATAGGGTCGTCCATACGACCCCGGGAATAGATTGGCCCGCCACCGTCATGTCCGAAGACAATGGGGTCGTCCCCACGACCCCGGGTCTAGGTTGGCCAGCCGCCGACATATCCGACGACTATAGAGTCGTCCCCACGACACCGGGCCAAAGTTGGCAAGCCGCCGAAATGTCCGACGACTATAGGGTCGTCCCCACGACCCCGGGACTAGATTGGCCCGCCACCGTCATGTCCGACGATTATAGGGTCGTCCCCACGACCCCGGGACAAGGTTGGCCCGCCGCCGACTTGTCCGACGACTATAGGGTCGTACCCACGACCCCGGGCCAAAGGTGGCATGCCGCCGAAATGTCCGACGACTATAGGGTCGTCCCCACGACCCCGGGCCAAAGTTGGCAAGCCGCCGAAATGTCCGACGACTATAGGGTCGTCCCCACGACCCCGGGACTAGATTGGCCCGCCACCATCATGTCCGACGACTATAAGGTCGTCCCCACAGACCCCGGGACAAGGTTGGGCCGCCGCCGACTTGTCCGACGACTATAGGGTCGTACCCACGACCCCGGGACTAGGCTGACAAGCCGCCAACATGTCCGACGACTATAGGGTCGTCCCGACGACCCCGGGCCAATGTTGGCCAATCGCCAACATGTCCGACGACTATAGGGTCGTCCCTACGACCCCGGGACTAGATTGGCCCGCCACCGTCATGTCCAACGACTATAGGGTCGTCCCCACGACCATGGGCCAAAGTTGGCCAGCTGCCGATATGTCCAACGACTATTGGGTCGTCCCCACGACCCCGGGACTAGTTTGTCCCGCCACCGTCAAGTCCGACGACTATAGGGTCGTCCCCACGACCCCGGGACTAGATTGTCCCGCCACCGTCATGTCCAACGACTATAGGGTCGTCCCCACGACCCCGGGCCAAAGTTGGCCAATCGCCAACATGTCCGACGACTATAGGGTCGTCCGTACGTCCCCGGGAATAGATTGGCCCGCCACCGTCATGTCCGACGACAATAGGGTCGTCCCCACGACCCCGGGTCTAGGTTGGCCAGCCGCCGACATGTCCGACGACTATAGAGTCGTCCCCACGACACCGGGCCAATGTTGGCCAATCGCCGACATGTCCGACGACTATAGGGTCGTCCCTACGACCCCGGGACTAGATTGGCCCGCTACCGTCATGTCCAACGACAATAGGGTCGTCCCCACGACCCCGAGCCAAAGTTGGCATGCCGCCGACATGTCCGACGACTATAGGGTCGTCCCCACGACCCCGGGCCAATGTTGGCCAATCGCCGACATGTCCGACGACTATAGGGTCGTCCCTACGACCCCGGGACTAGATTGGCCCGCCACCGGCATGTCCAACGACAATAGGGTCGTCCCCACGACCCCGAGCCAAAGTTGGCATGCCGCCGAAATGTCCGACGACTATAGGGTCGTCCCCACGACCCCGGGACTAGATTGGCCCGCCACCGTCAAGTCCGACGACTATAAGGTCGTCCCCACGACCCCGGGACAAGGTTGGCCCGCCGCCGACTTGTCCGACGACTATAGGGTCGTACCCACGACCCCGGGACTAGGCTGACAAGCCGCCAACATGTCCGACGACTATAGGGTCGTCCCGACGACCCCGGGCCAATGTTGGCCAATCGCCAACATGTCCGACGACTATAGGGTCGTCCCTACGACCCCGGGACTAGATTGGCCCGCCACCGTCATGTCCTACGACTATAGGGTCGTCCCCACGACCATGGGCCAAAGTTGGCCAGCTGCCGATATGTCCAACGACTATTGGGTCGTCCCCACGACCCCGGGACTAGTTTGGCCCGCCCCCGTCAAGTCCGACGACTATAGGGTCGTCCGTACGACCCCGGGAATAGATTGGCCCGCCACCGTCATGTCCGACGACAATAGGGTCGTCCCCACGACCCCGGGTCTAGGTTGGCCAGCCGCCGACATATCCGACGACTATAGAGTCGTCCCCACGACACCGGGCCAAAGTTGGCCAGCCGCTGACATGTCCAACGACTATAGGGTCGTCCCCACGACCACGGGACAAGATTGGCCCGCCACCGTCATGTCCAACGACAATAGGGTCGTCCCCACGACCCCGAGCCAAAGTTGGCATGCCGCCGAAATGTCCGACGACTATAGGGTCGTCCCCACAACCCCGGGCCAAAGTTGGCGCGCCGCCGAAATGTCCGACGACTATAGGGTCGTCCCCACAACCCCGGGCCAAAGTTGGCCAATCGCCAACATGTCCGACGACTATAGGGTCGTCCGTACGACCCCGGGAATAGATTGGCCCGCCACCGTCATGTCCGACGACAATAGGGTCGTCCCCACGACGTCGGGTCGAGGTTGGCCAGCCGCCGACATGTCCGACGACTATAGAGTCGTCTCCACGACACCGGGCCAAAGTTGGCTAGCCGCTGACATGTCCAACGACTATAGGGTCGTCCCCACGACCACGGGCCAAAGTTGGACAGCCGCCGACATGTCCGACGACTATTGGATCGTCCCCACGACCACGGGCCAAAGTTGGCCAGCCGCCGACATGTCCGACGACTATAGGGTCGTCCCCACGACCCCGGGACTAGATTGGTCCGCCACCGTCATGTCCGACGACTATAGGGTCGTCCCCACGACCCCGAGACTAGATTGGCCCGCCAGCGACAAGTCCGACGACTATTGGGTCGTCCCCACGACCACGGGCCAAAGTTGGCCAGCCGCCGACATATCCGACGACTATAGGGTCGTCCCCACGACCCGGGACTAGAGTGGCCCGCCACCGTCATGTCCGACGACTATATGGTCGTCCCCACGACCACGGACCAATGTAGGCCAGCCGCTGACTTGACCGACGACTATAGGGTCGTCCCCACGACCGCGGGACTAGATTGGCTCGCCGCCGACTTGTCCGACGACTGTAGGGTCGTCCCCACGACCCCGGGACTAGATTGGCCCGCCACCGTCATTTCCGACGACTATAGGGTCGTCCCCACGACCCCGGGCCAAAGTTGGCAAGCCGCCGAAATGTCCGACGACTATAGGGTCGTCCCCACAACCCCGGGACTAGATTGGCCCGCCACCGTCAAGTCCGACGACTATAGGATCGTCTCCACGACCACGGGCCAAAGTTGGCCAGCCGCCGACATGTCCGTCGACTATAGGGTCGTCCCCACGACCCCGGGCCAATGTTGGCCAATCGCCGACATGTCCGACGACTATAGGGTATTCCCTACGACCCCGGGACTAGATTGGCCCGCCACCGACGTATCCAACGACTATAGGGTCGTCCCCACGACCATGGGCCAAAGTTGGCCAGACGCCGTAATGTCCAACGACTATTGGGTCGTCCCCACGACCCCGGGACTAGATTGGCCCGCCACAGTCAAGTCCGACGACTATAGGGTCGTCCCCACGACCCCGGGCAAATTTGGCAAGCCGCCGACATATCCGACGACTATAGGGTCGTCCCCACAACCCCGGGACTAGATTGGCCCGCCACCGTCAAGTCCGACGACTATAGGATCGTCTCCACGACCACGGCCCAAAGTTGGCCAGCCGCCGACATGTCCAACGACTATTGGGTCGTCCCCACGACCACGGGCCAAAGTTAGCCAGCCGCCGACATGTCCGACGACTATAGGGTCGTCCCCACGACCCCGGGCCAAAGTTGGCAAGCGGCCGAAATGTCCGACGACTATAGGGTCGTCCCCACGACCGCGGGCCAAAGATGTCCAGCCGCCGTCTTGTCCGACGACTATAGGGTCGTCCCCACGACCCCGGGACTAGATTGGCCCGCCACCGTCATGTCCGACGACTATACGGTCGTCCCCACGACCCCGGGACAAGGTTGGCCCGCCGCCGACTTGTCCGACGACTATAGGTTCGTACCCACGACCCCGGGACTAGATTGGCCTGCCACCGTCATGTCCAACGACTATAGGGTCGTCCCCACAACCCCGGGACTAGGTTGACAAGCCGCCGAAATGTCCGACGACTATAGGGTCGTCCCCACGACCCCGGGACTAGATTGGCCCGCCACCGTCATGTCAGACGATTATAGGGTCGTCCCCACGACCCCGGGACAAGGTTGGCCCGCCGCCGACTTGTCCGACGACTATAGGGTCGTACCCACGACCCCGGGCCAAAGGTGGCATGCCGCCGAAATGTCCGACGACTATAGGGTCGTCCCCACGACCCCGGGCCAAAGTTGGAAAGCCGCCGAAATGTCCGACGACTATAGGGTCGTCCCCACGACCCCGCGACTAGATTGGCCCGCCACCATCATGTCCGACGACTATAAGGTCGTCCCCACGACCCCGGGACAAGGTTGGCCCGCCGCCAACTTGTCCGACGACTATAGGGTCGTACCCACGACCCCGGGACTAGGCTGACAAGCCGCCAACATGTCCGACGACTATAGGGTCGTCCCGACGACCCCGGGCCAATGTTGGCCAATCGCCAACATGTCCGACGACTATAGGGTCGTCCCTACGACCCCGGGACTAGTTTGGCCCGCCACCGTCATGTCCAACGACTATAGGGTCGTCCCCACGACCATGGGCCAAAGTTGGCCAGCTGCCGATATGTCCAACGACTATTGGGTCGTCCCCACGACCCCGGGACTAGTTTGGCCCGCCACCGTCAAGTCCGACGACTATAGGGTCGTCCCCACGACCCCGGGACTAGATTGTCCCGCCACCGTCATGTCCAACGACTATAGGGTCGTCCCCACGACCCCGGGCCAAAGTTGGCCAATCGCCAACATGTCCGACGACTATAGGGTCGTCCGTACGACCCCGGGAATAGATTGGCCCGCCACCGTCTTGTCCGACGACTATAGGGTCGTCCCCACGACCCCGGGGCAAGGTTGGCCCGCCGCCGACTTGTCCGACGACTATAGGGTCGTACCCACGACCCCGGGACTAGGCTGACAAGCCGCCAACATGTCCGACGACTATAGAGTCGTCCCCACGACCCCGGGCCAATGTTGGCCAATCGCCAACATGTCCGACGACTATAGGGTCGTCCATACGACCCCGGGAATAGATTGGCCCGCCACCGTCAGGTCGGAAGACAATGGGGTCGTCCCCACGACCCCGGGTCTAGGTTGGCCAGCCGCCGACATATCCGACGACTATAGAGTCGTCCCCACGACACCGGGCCAAAGTTGGCCAGCCGCTGACATGTCCAACGACTATAGGGTCGTCCCCACGACCCCGGGCCAAAGTTGGCAAGCCGCCGAAATGTCCGACGACTATAGGGTCGTCCCCACGACCCCGGGACTAGATTGGCCCGCCACCGTCATGTCCGACGATTATAGGGTCGTCCCCACGACCCCGGGACAAGGTTGGCCCGCCGCCGACTTGTCCGACGACTATAGGGTCGTACCCACGACCCCGGGCCAAAGGTGGCATGCCGCCGAAATGTCCGACGACTATAGGGTCGTCCCCACGACCCCGGGCCAAAGTTGGCAAGCCGCCGAAATGTCCGACGACTATAGGGTCGTCCCCACGAACCCGGGCCTAGATTGGCCCGCCACCATCATGTCCGACGACTATAAGGTCGTCCCCACAGACCCCGGGACAAGGTTGGGCCGCCGCCGACTTGTCCGACGACTATAGGGTCGTCCCTACGACCCCGGGACTAGATTGGCCCGCCACCGTCATGTCCAACGACTATAGGGTCGTCCCCACGACCATGGGCCAAAGTTGGCCAGCTGCCGATATGTCCAACGACTATTGGGTCGTCCCCACGACCCCGGGACTAGTTTGGCCCGCCACCGTCATGTCCAACGACTATAGGGTCGTCCCCACGACCATGGGCCAAAGTTGGCCAGCTGCCGATATGTCCAACGACTATTGGGTCGTCCCCACGACCCCGGGACTAGTTTGTCCCGCCACCGTCAAGTCCGACGACTATAGGGTCGTCCCCACGACCCCGGGACTAGATTGTCCCGCCACCGTCATGTCCAACGACTATAGGGTCGTCCCCACGACCCCGGGCCAAAGTTGGCCAATCGCCAACATGTCCGACGACTATAGGGTCGTCCGTACGTCCCCGGGAATAGATTGGCCCGCCACCGTCATGTCCGACGACAATAGGGTCGTCCCCACGACCCCGGGTCTAGGTTGGCCAGCCGCCGACATGTCCGACGACTATAGAGTCGTCCCCACGACACCGGGCCAATGTTGGCCAATCGCCGACATGTCCGACGACTATAGGGTCGTCCCTACGACCCCGGGACTAGATTGGCCCGCCACCGTCATGTCCAACGACAATAGGGTCGTCCCCACGACCCCGAGCCAAAGTTGGCATGCCGCCGACATGTCCGACGACTATAGGGTCGTCCCCACGACCCCGGGCCAATGTTGGCCAATCGCCAACATGTCCGACGACTATAGGGTCGTCCGTACGTCCCCGGGAATAGATTGGCCCGCCACCGTCATGTCCGACGACAATAGGGTCGTCCCCACGACCCCGGGTCTAGGTTGGCCAGCCGCCGACATGTCCGACGACT